>CAUYLG010048904.1:0-31816 GCA_963573385.1 Cacajao melanocephalus
ACCTCGTGATCCGCCCGCCTCGGCCTCTCAAAGTGCTGGGATTACAGGCGTGAGCCACCGCGACCGGCCTAGAATTGTCTTGATTATTTCATTTGATTATTTGCTTTTCTGTTAGATAGCAGAAACCAAGGCCTTGGGATCACTATTTTCCTTTCTTGGAAATAATCCCAAAGAAACCAGGACTCATTAGTGTCTGTGACTGCCTTGTGGATTGTTATTTTAAGGAGCCTCTGAATTTAATCTTGGTATAATCTTTTTTTTTTTTTTTTCCTGCTGGCGTTTCAGTGCTTATTTCAACACATGAATAAATTTAGAGTGACTGATTAAAAGCATTCTGGGCTTCTTAAAAGCATTTTGGGTATAATCTTGGCAGTTGTAAATACAATTTCACTTATTCTGAGGAGCTGATTTCTGGATAAACAGTAATTCAGTTCCTAAAAGCTATCGTTGTTGTATTTCCTATTTTTCTAAGCATGTAAGTTGAATCAAAAACATGTAGAATCGAGAAAGAAAATATTGAACATTATGTAAATTTAGGACATGAGTGCTCAAAAAAATAGCATGTCTGTTTCAGTTATGTATATGGGGACACTAACATATTTGAAAACCCAAGGAGAGAATTAGGTTTAGGGCAGGTAAAATGTGTGACACTGGTTCTGCCACCTCCTTAGTATGGAGTTTGGGTAAGTTGTTTAGTATACCAAACCTTGGATTCTTCGTGTTCAAAATGAAGACAATAAAGGCATTTTAGAGGTTATTGAGGAGTAAGTAACAGAATACAGATAAAGTATTGACATAGACTAAGAGAGCCCCCAAAATATTGTCACTACATCTGAGGCATTTTCTATATTATGTAGTTTTGATTTGCATTTAGTACTCTTTCTAATTAATAGGGCTGTTTATATTCATACCACTTATGATTCTTTGTTTGAGTCTTTCAATTTTCCTATGAGATATATAAAATAGATCACTTTATTCATTTTTTTAAACAGAGAATATTATTTAATGACCAGTGTATTACCAGGTCTAACACTGGTTCATAAAACTTTAGAATCAGATCTAGAAATGATTGATCTTAAAGACCATCAAATTCAAGTTCTCCTTTAATAAATAAACAGTCTGGGCCCTGACAGTGGGACTGAGATATCCAAGGCCTCATAGCTAGTTGTTGGCATGATGTCATCTGTTCCCTGCAAGCTGGGAAAACCTGTTAGATGTCAGGGAGAAATACATGATTTTAAATGCACAAAGCTCTTCAGCTTGGCTTATGAGGCCTCTGCTTACTTCTAGCTTCATCTTCATCACTTCCTGCCTCATACTTCATGATTCTGCAGTATGCATTATACTAACGTTTTTCCTTATGCATAGCTCTGCTAATGTCATCTTTGCCTAAAAGACCCTTATCAATCACTCCTGTTTTCAACTCATTAATTCTAACTTTGAGTCACAGGAGTCCTTGAAATCCTCACAATTCTATCTCTATTTCTCACTCATATATACCCCTAAAAACTGCTTTCTTCCACATCATACTTTTGTCATAACTCTGACTATATTCTATCACAATGATGGATTGATATGTCTGTTTCACCATATTATAAAACTTTTCTCAGTACTGGGAACATGTCTTATTTATTTTTCTATTTTTAGTATCTAATATAGGGTCTGGTGCATGTTTTAGGTTCAGCAACTGCTTGTTGAACTGAACTGTTGTTTGGCTTCCGTGAATTGCCTTTTGGATTGTCTTTACTTACATGTCATTGTGATCTTCTCTAGTCTAATGCTTTCAGAGTTGAATGAACGTGGCTTAATGTTTATTTATACAAACAGCGACAAAAATGGACCTGAGTTTTCCAGCTTTGCCACCTAAAAGTTATGCAAATACAGAAAACTTAGACTGTTTCAAGGCCTTGGTTTCTTTCTTTTTAATTTTTTTGTTGTAAAAAATAACACACAAAAATACACAAAACAGATTTACCCTTCACATGTTGATATAATGCAGATGTACTTGTCTCCTTCTCTTCCCTGTCTGCACACAAAGTCTGATGAATAGAGCATTGCTAGCACATAGTAGGTACCTTTTTGTCCTTTCCTGATCACAGTCCCTATCTCCACACTAAAGGTAACCTGGATTCTGACTTTTATGATAAAGGTGTTTGTACTTTCCTTTATACTTTTACTAAGTGTATAATCTTAAGAATTTCAGATCAGTTTTGCCTATTTTAATACTTTATATAAATGGAAACATACATGGGGCATTATCCTCTATGTGGCTGATATATAGAAATATAATTGATTTTTATTATGCTAAAAATACGACAGAAAATTCAGTATTTTTACCGGTTTTAAGTATACAGTTCAGTAGTGATAAGTATATATACATTGCTGTAAAACAGATCTCTGGAACTTTTTTATCTTACAAATCTAAAACTTTCTAACCCAGTAAACAACAGCTCCCCTTTTCCTCTCTCCTCTCAGGCTCTGGTAACCACTCATCTTTTCTGTTTCTGTGATTTTTACCACTTTAGATATATCAGACAATTGTAATCACACTGTATTTGTATTTTTGTGACTGGTTTATTTCACTTAGCATAATTTCCTCAAGGTTCATCCATGTTGTAGCATGTGTCAGAATTTCTTTCTCTTTTAATGATGGGTAATATTCCACTGTATGCATAGGGCACATTTTGTTAATGTACTTATCCATCAGCGGACACTGGGTTACTTCCACCTCTTGGCTATTGTGAACAGGGCTACTATGAACATGGGTGTGCAGATATCTCCTTGATAACATGCTTTCAATTATTTTGGATATATATCCAAAGGTGGGCTTGCCAGATCATATAGCAGTTTTATTTTTAATTTTTTGAAAAATACCTCTACTGTTTTTTATAAAGGCTGCATCATTTTATGACACCATCAACAGTGCACAATGGTTCCAGTTTTTTTGTATCCTTGTCAATACTTGTTACATTCCGTTTCTTTGATAGTAGTTACCTAATGGGCATTATCTCACAATTTGCATTTCTCTGATGATACTGATGTTTAATATCTTTTCATATGCATTCTCATTTGTTTATCTATAATTGGTTTTTATATATTGATTTTGTATTCAGCCACCTTTTAAAATTCACATATAAAATTGAATATTCTTTGTAGATTTCTTTGGAACACACACATAATTTTATAATTTCTGAGTAATACTAGTTTTATTTCTAATTCTTATAATTTTTTCTTGCCCTACTTCTTTGTCTAGAAATTCACCTTTGACTTAGGACTTTTTTATGTTCATAAATATTTTTACCATCTTCCAGGAAAATGCAGATTCATTAAATCTCCTTAAGCCTTTTTATCTGGTATCTAAAACATGCTATTATTTTTTGCATTGTTGAATTCTATAAGAGTGTGTTTTTTGGAGACCTTTAAAGATGCTGTCTTCTACAAAACACCTGTCAGGTGACTCTGGGTACTAGTAATGTAGAATCATCCTAACGTATTTCAAGTTTTAAGATTATTCTGTGCCAGTTAGATGAATTGAAAATGGACAAGACTCCAAGGTCTTAATCTCATTACATCTACAAATACCCTATTTGCAGATAAAGGTCACATTTTAAGGCACTGGGGGTTAAGACTTCAGTGTATCTTTTTGAAGGTCATGATTTAACTGTTAACACTTAGTAAACATTCTTTGTCAACGTTTATTTAATATTTTAATAAATATTTGTTGAACTTGTTACTGCTCAAAAATACCTTTTGTATGGGGCGTGCATTCCAGTGGGCACGGGTAGCTATAGGCAGAAGGGGGATACAAAATATGCATTTACTGGAGGTAAAAGAAACTCTTGTAGCCACTGTTCAGTTAAAAAGAGATTTAGCACTTCCAATTAATGGATATCCATAGCAACAGGGATGTCATAAGCCTCAGCTGAAGATAACATCCCAGCTGCTATGTGGCAGGTCATCTGGGGCTCCTCAAGCACTTCTTTCGTCACTCTTCCCTGGATAATGTTCAGTTACAGACTACGGTAGTTCAGACAGGAAAAGGATATCTCCAAAGATTAGCGATAATTTATTAGTGTCATGACATAGAGCTCTGTGGTCCCCAAACATATGAACTTTAATTCTTTTGTTTGTATGGTTTAGTTTTGTGCTTTCTTCAAGTGTGGGTGTTATGGATGAAAATAGCCCTGGCCACTTATTTATTGATCAGTCTGATGATCTACTGGCTACAATTAGAGTAGGGTAAAGTCAACTATTAGTTAGATTTCAGGCTGCAGAGAAAGCTAGCATTGACTGCAATTGTTTTCAACCTTGATGGACTTTGTAAATAGGCAGAAGAGATACTGAAGAAAACTAGGGGAGATCTGAGGTCACATGAATTATTTGAAGAACAGAGGGCCACGGAAGCTGTTTCTAAATTGGAGTCTGGAGACCCCTTGGAGTCTCTTAAGCTCTTTCAAAAGGTTTGTGAGGTCAAGACCATTTTCATTATAATACTAACATGTTATTTGCCATTTTTGCTGTACTGATATTTGCACTGATGGTTCAAAAGCAATAGTAAAACTGCTGGTGCCTTAGCATAAATCAGGCAGTGGTGTCAAACTGTATTAATTATTGCCATATGCAAAAGCAATTGAAAGGAAAACTGTCCTTGATGAAGCAGCAAAATATTTGTTTCATTAAATTTTGATCCTTGAGTGCATGTCTTTTTAGTACCTTGTGTTAAAAATGAAATGTGTGCATAAAGCACTCTTGTTATACGTCAATGTACAAGAGTTGTTTTGAGAAAAGCATTTGTGTGATTGCTTCTGTTGCAAGCTGAACTAGCCGCTTATTAATAAAACACCATTTTTACTTAAAACAATTACAGATAAACTGTGGTTATGCAGATTTGTGCATTTGGTCAACAGCCATTTTTGTAAAAATGAATGAAATGAGCCTGTTTTTTTCAACAGTAAACAATTCACAGCAATTATTGCCAGTGATGAAATTTAAGACTCCAACTAAATAGTAGAATTTGGGAAAACTTGTATTTGCTGATGTGATAGTTCCCCAATAGTTAAAGACTCTTTTGATGAGATTAGTGGTAATATAAATGAATGTGGTTTTTAAATAGTATATAATAAAAGGTATCAACATTTGGAAGATCTATGTAACTCAGTAAACTAATGTTTTCCAAATGACCAAAGCATGATATTACAAAACCATGCATCAAAATATACATGATTTTAATGTAACAGTATGAAAAGTTCATTGGTTCCAAATTTCACATTGCAACTAAACAGAGGAACTACCACTTGTTGAATATGGATATTGCATTGTCCCACTGAACTCATGCCTGGAATTGCCCCAAAAGCAGAGGCAGGGAAGTTCCCACAAGGGAGTACCCCAAACCAACCCCAGATGGAGCTGGTTGGTATTACAAAGAAAGAAATACTAAATGCCTGGGTGATCAGTCCAAAGCATTTATTAGGGCAACTTCCTTATAGAGTGCTGTGGCAATACTTGAGATGGACAGTGAGAGAAAAGGGTGTTCTACCTAGGTATGCCCACAGTGAGAGGGTCAGGACATGGAATTTACATGAGGGCTTAAATAATTTGGCTTAGGGCTGGAGTCAGTTTCTTTCAGTGTTTTGGACAAACTAGATACTCTTGTCAGTGCTTGGATATGTTCAGGGCCCTGGTTTGGGTTCAAGTCTGCTAGGAAAATACCTGCAGTTGGCTGGGTCACAGAGCTGTCAAGATATTCTGTGATTTTCAGCACAGAAAGAAAGTAGGAGAACTGGGAGGCCCTATAGTTATAGGATTAAAAAGTAATATCCACAATTATTTGAAAAGACTATTAAAATACACTTCCTTTCTCCAACTTCACATTTGTGTAGGAAAAGACTTTCTTCATATCCTTCAACCAAAAGAACGTAATGAGAATCCAGTAGTTTTCTATTGAGCCTGATATTAAAAAATTTATAAATTAAGGAAAATTTGCAGAAAATCTAATGAAAGAGATTTCACGGAGGTCATTTGAAGATAAGAGCCTGTTCACTGGCAGAGAACATAGTGAAGGGGAGCAAAACTCGCCTAGATTTTCCAAGTGACTGGAAATATCCATGAAGATTTCATACCTTTATACAAAGGTATAACACCTGTTTTCAAAGTAGAGGTTTCTTTTAGGACTCTTTTGAAGCCTGCTAAAAGATTCTCAATTTTTATCAACTAGGTAGCACCACTTCAAATATTCAAGAAAATTTACCTGCATTATCTTTCTTCTTGGCTTTCAGATGTTAGAACATCTGATCAGAGATTTGATTTTTATTTTCCCTCAGGAGTTTTGATTTTGTGTTTAACCACCTTCCAAGTAGGGTTAAGTATTATTTATGGATTGAAGATTTTTTAGATGAGTCAAAAAAAATTCCTGGAATATTTCATGAGACAGATCTGCCATGCTTTTCTTTCTTGACTGTATAAAAATGAGATAAAATGGAAGGTGAGCTAGTTCTGTCTTAAATTTTAAGTATTAATAAGATGGCCACCAGCACGTAGAGAATGAATCTCACAATTCTATTCACAAAGCCACAGTTTTTTAGAGTCTATATCTGGATCATAATTTAAGATTTATGTTATTTAAATTCTTCCCATGGTCATTTTGACAACTTCCTGGTATATAAAGCTATATATTTTTGTAGCCAACTTTTATGCTTCCATAGAAAGAAACTTGGAGAGGCTGGGCATGGTGGCTCATTCCTGTAATCCCAGTACTTAGGGAGGCCGAGGAGGGCAGAACACTGAGGTCATGAGTTTGAAACCAGCCTGGCCAAATGCTGAAACTTCGTCTCTACTAAAAATATAAAAATTAGAGGGCATGGTGGTACATGCCTATAATCCCAGGAGGCTGAGGCAGAAGAATCACTTGAACCCAGGAGGCAGAGGTTGCAGTGAGCTAAGATTGCGCCACTGAATGCCAGACTGGGCAAGAGTGAGTGAGACTCCTCTCAAAAAAATAAATAAATTAAATTAAATTAAAAAAAGAAGAAGAAAGAAACTTGGAGAAAATTCGAAAATTTTACTGAAAAATACAATTAGTATATGAGTAAAATATTGGTGCAAATAAACAGAAAGTACGTCTATTGTCCACAGATTTCTTTCTTGAAATTTGAATAGAAGTCTGGGGGAAATGCAAAGATATTAAAATACAAAGTTAACCATTTAGGTTTTATTTTTAGGGAAAATTAAGACTACCAACATAATCATGTACTTATCAGTACACATTATTGAAATTTTTACCTACCTCCAAGTTTAAACCACAGACTAAAAAAATTCCTACTTTTAACACCTGAGTTTTTGGGGACATGCACCTACAAGACCTCTCATGAGACCTCACATAGTAGTTTCTACTCTTTAAATCTTCAGTTCTTTCAAATGTCTAAATGTTGCATAAAGCCTTCATGGAATGACTCTTACCCTACAACCAGCACTTTCTTTTCTCATTTCTCCATCATTCTGTGCACAATGAACTCATTAATATTTTTAAAAACATGCCGATCTTTTTTCTTTATATAAACACCCAGTTTATATATACTGTTCTCTATGCTCCAACAGCCCTTTGTTTTTTTTCTTCCTAGCAAATATCTAATCATTTTTTAAAACAATAATAATAACATATAGTGCTTACTGTGAACAAGGGACTGTTTTAAGCGTTCTTGTGTATTTTAATTCATTTAATACTTACAATTGTGCTATGAGATGGGTACCGTATTGGCACCATTTTAAAGAAGTAAAAACAGTCACAGAATGTGTAAATGACTAGTCCAAGATCACACAGCTTGTAAATGGTAGAGTCATGATATGTACCCAGGCTGTCTGGCTATAGAGTCCACATTTTTTTTAAAAAAATTTTTATTTAAAGTTCAAGGGTGTATGTGCAGGTTTGTTACCTAGGTAAACTTGTATCATCGGGATTTGTTATACAGATTATGTCTTCACACAGGTATGAACCCTAGTACCCATTAGTTATTTTTCCTGATCCTCTTCCTCATTTAACCTTCTACCCTTCAGTAGGCCCGAGTGTGTATTGTTCCCTTCTATGTGTCCATGTGTTTTCCTCATTTAGCTCCCACTTGTAAGTAAGAACATGTGGTATTTGGTTTTCTGTTCCCCTGTTAGTTTGCTAAGGATAATGGCCTCCAGCTTCATTCATGTTCCTGCAAAGGACATGATGTCTTTCTTTTTTACGGCTGCATAGTATTCTATGGTGTGTATGCACTACATTTTCTTATCCAATCTGTCATCACTGGGCATTTAGGTTGATTCTATGTGTTTGCTATTGTGAATAGTGCTGGATCAAACATATATGTGAACGTCTCTTTGTGATAGAATGGTTTCTATTCCTTTGGGTATACACCCGGTAATGGGATTGCTGGGTTGAATGGTAGTTCTGCTTTTAGCTCTTTGAGGAATCATACTGCTTTCCACAATGGTTGAACTAATTTACATTTAGTTCAACTTAGTGTATAAACATTCCTTTTTCTATGCAACGTTGCCAGCACCTATTATTTTTTGACTTTTTAATACTAGCTTTTCTTACTCATGTGAGATGGTATCTCATTGTGGTTTTGATTTGCATTTCTCTAATGCTCAGTGATGTTGAGCTTTTTTTTCATATGCTTGCTGCTTGCATGTATTGTATGCCTTATTTTGAAAGGTGTGTGTTCATGTCCTTTACCCTTTTTAAAATGGGATTCTTTATTTTTTCCTGTAAATTTGTTTAAGTTCCATATAGGTGCTGGATATTAGACCTTTGTTGGATCCATGGTTTGCAAAATTTTTCTCCCGTTCTGTAGGTTGTCTGTTTACTCTGTTGATAGTTGCCTTTGTTGTGCAGGAGCTCTTAAGTTTAATTAGATCCCATTTGTCAATTTTCGTTTTTGCTATAATTGGTTTTGGTGTTTTCATCATGAGATCTTTGCCTATTCCTATGTCCAGAATGGTACTGCCTAGGTTGTCTTCCAGGGATTTTATAGTTTTGGGTTTTACATTTAAGTCTTTAATCCATCATGACTTGGTTTTTATATATGGTATAAGGAAGGGGTCCAGTTTAAATTTTCTGCATATGACTAGCCAGTTATCCCAGCACCATGTATTGAATAGTGAGTCTTTTTCTCATTGCTTATTTTTGTTAGCTTTGTCAAAGATCAGATGGTTGTAGGTACACGACCTTATTTCTGAGCTCTTTATTCTGTTCCATTGATCTATGTGTCTGTTTTTGCACCAGTACCATGCTGTTTTGGTTACTGTAGCCCTGTAGTATAGTTTGAAGTCAGATAGTGTGATGCCTTCAGCTTTGTTCTTTTTGGTTAGAATTGTCTTGGCTATTTGGGCTCTTTTTTGGTTTCATATTCATTTAAAAACAGTTTTTTCTAGTTCTCTGAAGAATGTCGTAGGTAGTTTGATAGCAATAGCATTGTGTGAGATTGTATCTCATTGTGGTTTTGATTTGCAGATCTCTAATAATCAGTGCTGTTAGCCTTTTTTCATATGCTTGTTGGTTGGATAAATGTCTTATTTTGAAAGGTGTCTGTTCATGTTTACCATTTTAAACCCAATCTATAAATTGCTTTGGGTATTATAACCATTTTAATGATGTTGCTTCTTCCTATCCATAGGCATAGAATGTTTTTCCATTTGTCTGTGTCATCTGTGATTTCTTTGAGCAATGTTTTGTAGTTCTCCTTGCAGAGATCTTTCACCTCTCTGGTTAGCTGTATTCCTAGGTATTTTATTCTTCTCGTGGCAATTGTGAATGGGATTGTGTTCTTGATTTGGCCTCAGTTTGAGTGTTGTTGGTGTACAGGAATGCTAGTGATTTTTATACATTGATTTTGTATCCTGATTATTGCTGAAGGTATTTATCAGCTTAAGGAGATTTTGGGCTGAGAATATGGGGTTTTCTAGATATAATTCAACCATTCATGTTAAAAACTCTCAATGAACTAGGTGTTGATGGAATATACCTCAAAATAATAAGAGCCATGTATGACAAACCCACAGTGAACATCCTACCGAATGGGCAAAAGCTGGAAGCATTACTTTTGAAAACTGGTATAAGACGAGGATGCAGTGTCTTACCACTCCTATTCAATGTAGTATTGGATGTCCTCGCCAGAGCAATCAGGCAAGACAAAGAAATAAAAGGCATGCAAACAGGAAGAGAGGAAGTCAAACTACACTTGTTGTAGATGACATTGTTTTATATCTAGAAAGCACACTTTTAATCATGTGTAATATCGTCATCTTTGGGCATAAAAAGAATTTTATCTTTGTTCCTGGTTCATACCTTGGTTATTGCACTTATCACATTGCTGCCATGATGTGTTTTCACTCTTATTTCCTTTGCAGTAGACCATGAAACTATAAAGAGCAGGAACTGGGTTTTATTCAACTTTGTATTCTCAGCAGATTACCTGGAGAAATGCAGGTGGAACAAATAAATTGGCCAATTTGGTAAAAGCCCAAAATGAAACGTAAAATACTAAATATATCTCTTCTACTTTAAAGCTCTAGATACTTTTCATGGATTGACTGCCTTTCAGCAAAACATGACTTATCTGACCTGGGTAGATTTAGTAGGAGAACCAAAGACAATTGGACATCCATTATAATTTATGAAAATTAGAATGATAGAGCTGGAAGCAGCCTAATAAAACAGAATGTCTACCACCCTTCCAGCCCACTGATGTGACTTGCCCAGTCAGAGATTTGTAGCAGGGTAGGGATAAAAACTCTGGTCCTCTTGATCCCCAGACTGAATTTTCTACCAGAAAATGGAAAACTTCTTCCTTAAACATTATAGTTTCAAGTTAGATTAGTATTCTCAGTTCTGTGCTTGGGGCATGTTTGAGCTCTACATTGAATGCAGTATATGTGCATTTTTAGAAAATAGTTCTGAAAGATTGAATGTTTCTTTACAGGTCGAAGCTGCTTTGTTAAGTTCTTTCTTTCTGTCAGACAAGTTTCAAATTTACAAATGAATTCCTTTTTGATTACATAGACATGCTTTCATGCTACCTCATTAAAGATGAATATTTATTCCTTTAAATTTTAAATGTAACTGGAGGATGAGCTGCCAGAAACCTGAACTACTGTTACAGAAGGAGATTTCTTTAAATTCAGGGTAAAAAGGAAAATGTTACCTTTTTTTTTTTTTCTAAAATAAGGCTTTTATTCAAGTTTCCAGTTAGAATTAATTTTATTAAGGTCTTCACTAATGGGAATACTCTTGGCCACTAAAATATTTCAATAAGAATGTTTAAAGAGTAGAAGGGAAACTGAGGGTGATAAGAGGGAAAAGCCTGTGAGAGCTTTCTGCCAATGCTAAAAGAAAAAGTATTGGAATGAATTGTGAATTTAGTAAGAGCATAGGTTAGAAGAAATTATTAAAACTGTAGTTACTTCCTGTCTTTGGTGCCATGGTCAATGTAGAGGCTACAGTGGTTCACTGTAACTTGATTGGAATTAGCAAAGGTATGGCTTAAAGTAGTTAAAATATTAAAGTGCTGTTAAAATATGGATGAGGATTTGCAACCCCTCACCCCTACCACTTGAAATGATCCAAAAGGCTTTATCTTAAAAATCTGTTAGGTTTTGATGCAGTGTGAGGACTGTTTCTCTAAGCGTCTGATGCCTGAAGAGTATTCAGATTTCTTTTAAAAAGTCAGTAAATATTAAATCAAAGAAGATAATAAAGTCGATTGCAATGTAAATTCCCGATTTCTTTGCCCGTATGTGTGTATTTCAGTTTCATGTGTATTCAGTGACATGTGACCTCTTCTGCTCTCCTTAACAAAATGTTTCCAGCTCCAAGTGTAACAGGAGGTAAAATACTTTCCTTTCATGTTCATTAAAGTAACACCTTTGTTTAAAGAGGGAACATTCCAAGTGGAAATCCAATTATTTAAATGGGACTTGGAGTAGACAAGACCATCTTTCTTTCACTTAAATTCCTGAATCCGGACAAGTTTTTAAAAAGCTTCCTTCTCTCTTTCTCTTTAGTTTCTATTTCCCAAGGCAGATAAAATTGGAGTCTCCTTTGGGGAAAAATTTGTCTACATTCAATGGAGAGTCTGTTAGAGAAATTCTTACGCCCGGCTCTTTGGACAAATCAAGAGTGTATTTTAGTGCACTCTCATTACCTAAGGACAAGAGATGACATTCTCAAAAATGTTTTTGAAAGATGCTGTTTGAAGGAAGGATTGGGATTTTCTCTATATAGAGTATTCTGTAAAAAGGCATATATCTTCTTGCTGGTTCAGATGAAAGCCCTTATAATGGGCAGAAATAAAGAATAGAGATATTCCTGTAGAAATACAACAGACAATAAGCAAAAGTGAGTGAATCTTGCTGATTGTATAAATAATTCAATTAAATCTCATTTGTATTTATTGAATCTTTTCTATTCAAGCCTTGAATTACGTACTTTAACCCTAAATGGTATGAACTGAGCCACAGGAATATGAGAACCAAAATAGGAAATAGCAATATGGGATCCAAGAGAAGAGAAAAAATAATTTGGGAACCAAAATAGGAATAGACACATGAGAACAACAGAAAAAAAATAAGTGAGGAGAATAAAAAATTAGGAGTTAGAGATGGGTTTTTGTACCACTTCTTTCGCCATCCATGTGCCCTTAGACCACTCTGTGAATTATATAAAGTCATACTTAATATACTCATATCTTGGGATTGTGGTAAGGATAATAGGTACAGAAATATCCTGAAAAGTTAATGATGGAATATACACATAAGATAATACTTTTTTCCCCTTTTCCATCTCAACTCACACACCCCAAAACAGGATCACTTACGCCTATTGCTGCCTTCCTACCACAACCACATGCTAATACTCTTTTTCTTTTTTGTAGAAACAGGGTCTTGCTATGTTGTTCCAGGCTGGTCTTGAAATCCTGGCCTCAAATAATCTTCCTACCTTGGCTTCCCAAAGCACTGGTATTACAGACGTGAGCCATTGTGCCCGGCCGATAATATTTTTAATTATTAATTGTTAGCTATCCTTTTTTCTTAACCTTTCAGTGATTTGAAGAACATGAAGTTTAGATCCCATTTCAACAAACTCTATGTGCAACCAAAGATTTCCAATGGCTAGATAATGATCACTGCAACATTATCCCAGAGAAACTGAATTTCTTACAGGATTTGAGCTGTCAAAGCAAAAGTAAATAGCACTCAAGAACAAGCAAGTTTCATTAAACTCAATTCTGTAGTAGAGATGGACATGTCTCCTAAGCTTTATCTGCACTATGCCTATCTATTTCAGCATGCGATAAATGTGCTCAATATTTCACCGGTTTTAGACTCTTAAACCTTGTTTCATTGCTTCGGGCTGCCCTTGTTTAATCAAAGCCATAGATTAAAGTCACTTCTCTAATAATAGTCAGATGAAGCAGTAAAAAAAAAGGCCGTTTTAAGAAAAGGGTAGAAGAGGTAACCCAAAGTGCTTTTTTATAGTCCAAAGCTAGATGGTTTCTTATTGATCTGATTTGAAGTAGGATCTGTTTTTCACCTTTGAATTTCTTCAGAGTGTTATGCATTTAAGCAATGAGGAATTATCCAGGATATATATCTATACATAACTATCTATCTATATATCGCACGCATATATACAAAAATACATGCATACATATATATTTTGTAAAATACATGTATTTTATATTTATGTATTTTATAAATATATTTTATATTTATGTATTTTACAAAATATATATGTATGCATGTATTTTTTATAAAATATATTTTATAAAATATGTATGTATTTTATAAAATATATATATGTATGTATGTATATATGTGTGTGTGTGTGTGTGTGTGTGTGTATATATATGTATGTATGTATTTTTTGAGACAGAATCTTGCTCTGTCACCCAGGTTGGAGTGCAGTGGCGTGATCTTGGCTCACTGTAGCCTCTGCCTTCCAGGTTCAAGTGATTCTTCTGCCTCAGCCTCCGGAGTAGCTGGAACTACAGGCATGCACCATCATGTCTATCTAATTTTTGTATTTTTAGTAGAGATGGGGTTTCACCATGCTGGCCAGGCTGGTCTCAAACTCCTGACTTTGTGATCCACCCACCTCGGCCTCCCAAAGAACTAGGATTATAGGCATAAGCCACCGTGCCCAGCCTTTTTTTTTTTTTTTAACATGTAAGAAATTTGAAAACAGGAATGGAAAATAACAAAACATACTCAAAAGATTTCTATATATCCTCTTATCAACAGAAACAAACCCTCTCCCATAGGGCAGCATAAAGTCAAAGTCCAGGCAAGCAGATTCTGAGAACAAAAGCAGAACGTTATAAGGGAGAGGAAGAAATGCATCACATTACCAGATGAAAAGAAAGTTAATGTTAGTCTTTATAATAAGTAGTATCTTTCTATTTATTTATAGATTTCTCTTAAATAAAATTCCAAGGTAAAAGAAAAACACATGCAAAAGCTAAATGCTTGGGATGAATTATAGGAATCCTGGGTGGAGGGCTTTGAGAGGACTAGAAAGGAAGGCTGGAAAGTGAAAATTCTGATTGTCTTAACTAATTCAAATAGATTGCACTGCAGTCTTGTTCTTATGCACTTCCTCGTTATTAACACATTCTCTTAATTCTGTCAAGTGCTAAAATAGTACAGCCAATGTGCACTGGTACCATAGAATGAATCTGGAAAAAGAATACATAGCATAGTAGACTGGCAGTATTGGTGTTCTCATAGGAAGATCAGGTTGTCAGTCTACTTTTTCAAAGTAATCTCTTATATAAATTCAAGTTTCTTCATCTGTAAAGTAGGAATGAAAACTCTTTACTTTTCTTAATGTGAGAAACTTGTTCAGATAATGTCTTCAAGACAATAACTTCCATCTCTATGATATATTCCGTGTCTAAATCTGGATAAAAGGCCATTTTTATAATGCTGAACTGAAATCAAACACAGAAAAAACTTTTTCCTTGGCCATAGTCTGAGTAGAACTCAAGTTGGCCATCTTAACTGAAACACTAACTGTACATTTTCTGAGTTTTCAGTCATCTGGCCTTTGTGGCTGATGGAGGACTCATCGTTAATTAGGCACTTGCAAAATATAATTCTTTAAGTCATTAATTCCCATTTTGCAGTTAAGACATAATTGCACATTATTTTAGAAACTGTCAATTAAAGGTTTTCTCATTTGTTTATAATTCCTTGACATACCCTGAGCTATTTGAAACTTTAGAAAATCACAATGATGAGTTATTATTCTGATTACCTGTGTGCCCCAGTCTACTCTAACAGGATATCATTAGCCTGCTCTTTATCAAATGAATTATGCACGAAGTATTCAAAAAAAGTCTCGTCCAAGCTCAACAATTAACAAGTAAAATTCTATACCCTTTTACTGTAACCATTTGATGAATGTACTATTTTGGCTACTTTACTTTTTACTATAGTATTTTCTTCTGGTAATTTAGTGTTTTAGTATCATCTCCTTATTGGTAATAGTTGATATTTTTGAATTGAGGCAGGAGTCTCACCTTTATTTTTTCATCAAATGATATATTCTGCTTTATTTTAGTCTTCCCTTGGTTCAGAATTTTATTGCCAAGTGAATCAAATTTTATAAAAAAGAGTGACAAATTCAAAGGAGTAACCATTTCTTTTGATGAATTTAAGTAGGAGAAGTTCACTTTTGCAAGATTTGATCCTTTACATTTTAAACTTTCAAACTAGAATGTAGGAAACAGCAGGTTGGCAACTCTTAACCCAGCTAAGTAGTGCAGGAATGGAAATGGAGAGGCAGAGTCCCGCAGTTCAGGATAGTTATTTCTCCTTCACCCACGTCCTTGGTTCATTTTACATATATTCATCATGGACTTACACTTTTTACTGATTAATAGTGCTTGCAACCATTTCCATGTTAGAAAATACATATAAATGTTTATTCACTTTTTTTTTTTTTGAATTAGGGTTTTGCTCTGTTGCCCAGGCTAGCGTGCAATGGCATGATCATAGTTCACTGTAACCCTGAACTCCTGGGCTCAGGTGATCCTCCTGTCTCAGCCTTCAGTAGCTGGGACTGCAGGCATGCCCCACCATGTCAGGCTAATTAGAAAAATTTCTTTATAGTGATAGGGTCTTGCCATGATGCCCATGCTGGTCTTGAACTCCTGGCCTCAAGTGATCCTCAGCCTCCCAAAATTCTGGGATTACTGGTGTGAGCCACTGTTCCCAGCCAGTTAACTTTTTTTTTTTTTTTTGTAAATAAAAATATACAGCCATATACATTGCACTGATACTTGTTTTTGTTCAGGCACTATATCAGAAATACTTCTTCCAGTTAATGCATGTAAATAAATGCACCGTAATATAGCCACTCAGCAGCTGCTAAAAAGTCATACCACAGTTGAGTTTGCTTCATATATAGACCATTAATTTCTTGTACAGCTTTTTGTTTTTCTTGGCATTTTAAAGTATCTCTTGATTGAAAATATTGCTGTGGTTATCAGTATAGAAAGGAAGATCAGTAGTCAAAGTTAAAACAAACTTAACTTTGAGATGTCTGACTTTAATTTTTATATGTCTATTAATAGGACTCAATTGGTAGATATATATGAAACAGCATTTATTAAGACACTGAAGATTTCAGATCTGAGTACACATGGGACCAGCATGGTTAAAAGCAGGATCTGTGGTCATTCTTGGTCAAATTTCAAGAACTTTTTTTTTTTTTACTACTATGTCTTTTACATGTGAATACATCATCAGTAAGTTCTGAAATCTTGTTTTCAGGTAGAAACCAAATAAATCTTGCATTGCTATTGAAAGGTGAGTTCCTTAGAGACTGAGACCCACAGAAGAATTCCATAGGGATAATGGACGTAGATTGGAGTTATGCTTCCACAAGCCAAAATACACCAGGGATTGCTGGCAACCACCATATCTAGGCCAGAGGCGTAGAGCAGACTCTCCTTCTGAGCCCCGAAGTAGGAGCCAACCCTACGGATACCTTGATTTCAGACTTCTGATGTCCTGAACTATGACAATAAATTTCTGTTGTTTTAAGCCAAAAAATAAAGATAAAAAAATCAGTATGGTATTAAAAAAAGAGAAAGTTGAGTTCTAAATTGAGTGGGATCCACAGAAGCCCTTTGTCTCTTAATGTGGCATGAGGAAAAGGCATTGAGAAATGTACATCCTCCCCAGGTGGCTCAGAGAAATGAGGAGATTTTTGAAAAAGCCATTACATCTCTGAAAAGCCTTGTTACCAACACAGCAATGTAACTATTAAGTGACACAGAATAATATAGAGTAAGGCCTTTCAAAATCAGACAGTTGCCACAATTAGAATTATTTTAAGATATTGGGGACTTCCTTAATGTTTTTTAATACAGCATTATGTTTAAAATGATAGATTACTTGTTTAGAACAGGGGCAGGTGGGAAGAGAAATGGGAATGCCAGCTTTAGAGCATAAATTTAGCAGCAAAGTACTTCTAAAAGTTCTTCCCTGAAAGATGAAACAAACTGACATGCGTGTTGGGCTCATTTGCTCCAATTTTCTCCTCTGATTTCCTGTTACTGAAAGGTGTACTACTTTGCACTGCCTGTGGATTGCAGATACGCACTAATATTCTAACACAAGAGTCAGCAGCTCATCTCATTTACATCTCTCTCTTGCTTAGAACAAGCAATACAAACAAAACAAAAAACAAACCCTGAATTGAAATTCATGCTCTTTTAAATGAGTTGAGGATCCTATGCCATCTTGTCCATGCCAGAAATCTATACATAGAGCCATAGTTTTAATGTCTCCTAAGAATAAAGCATGAATTCTTGGCTTAATATTTGATATGCTGTAACTCAGCATAATTGTTATCATCCTCTGTTCAGTAAATCTGTAAACCATGCTGAGGGTTGGGCAGACTTAAATGGAAGTCATAAAAATGATATTTTACAAAGCAGGAATGGTTGTCACGGTTGTCTTAGTTTATGTGCTAATTAAATCCTGGAAAAGCTACCAATTACCGTTTGGCTCTGTCCTTGGAAGTAGGACCAAATTAGTAATCTAGGGGAGGAGTACATAGGGTTGATAATGTACTTTAATTAATACACAGTTCATTTCAGCATGTCCTTTCAGTTTAAATACTTGGGAGTGGCTGCGGCTGAAATTACATAGCAGCAGGAATGAAAATATTTTCTGTAAAAAATGAGTGTCTGAGATTATTCAACTAGTTTTTTTTCTATGAGAGAAATGTGTATTCTCTCACCTCTGTGAGAGATCAACCACTGTTGATCATGTTGTGAACAATCTGAATAATGGAGTGAATTGTCAAATTTTTTGTGAATTGACATTGAGGAGTATTTCTGATTTAACAGTGACAATCTAAAGGTAGTTTAATGACATGTTAGCAAAAACAGAGCCTCTAATCTTATACTACACAGAATTATGATTATAACAAAACCACTTGAAATTATAGAAGAAAGTATGTTATTTTCAGACATCCTTTAAAGAAAAAAATCAGCAGGCATTGGGATTATTATGTGAGAAAAACTGAAAACCAATTTGTAAAAATTAAAGTGACCAATTGCTATGTATTTCTATCTCCAACTTCCATCTAGCTACAGATACCCTCAGGTTTAACAGTATAACAGAATTTATTTAGCCCCAAATAATTAAATATTATGGTTGGTGTTTGCAAAAGATATAGTAATTGTCTTTCATTTTTTTTTTAAATCCAATGTGTGCTCTATTTCAACCCAAGATATAGTATTTCACTATGTAAAAGACAAATAACAGATGCTTCCAAGGAACTGGTTGGTTAGATCTGCTTGGAGCAAGAGCTCTTACTCAGAAATCCCAAACGTTTTCTCTTGTAAAACATGACTTCTAGATCAGGAGAAGATAGCCCTGAGGACTACTTATTAATATGGCAAAATCTTGTATTATGAAAAGATGGTCCTGAATTGGAATGCAGTTGGTTCTGTTTTTCCAACTGCTAAATGATATGAGGTAGGACAAGTGAGTACATATATCAGGGTTCTGTTCTTTGAAAGGAAAATAATAATCCTAAACTCCTGTCAATGACAGCATTAAGAATAAATAAGATTAGGAAGAAATAGATCTTGAACACCCACGTGTTCCAATCTTCTGGCACTTATTGTGGCCTTTTATTGTTAATTATGTTTTTAGGTGTTTAGTTGTCAAAAGTTATAGAGTTAAGTAAAGAATTTTTTTCCCCTTGAAGGACTGATAGTTACATCAAGGAAATAAAATATGTGTCTACTAGAAAGAAATATTGTTTGCTCTGGAGCTTATGTATGTCACCTTGTTTCCTCATTTCTGGTCTCGAGCTCCTTCCTTTAGATACATGTTTGAGTCTAATTTTTACCTGTTTACTGGTTGTAGAGAAAGTTGGTAAGTTGCTTAACTCCCTTAAACTGCTATTTCTTATAAAATGGAGATTGCAAGGTCTCCTTTACTAGGGAGATGCATTTGGTAAACCATACAGCATTATAGGATGTTGTTGAACTTTGATATTTGTTCCTATCTCCAAGCCTTTGACTGAGTTTCTTTTTCATTATTAATATTTGGCTTTAATCTTTGTCTCTCTAAAATAAGTCCTTCAGTTTTTTAGACTAGACTTAGATAATTTGTTCTAAATTGAGGTCACATTATGAAAGTTGCGCCTGCCTAAGAAGTCACCAGTCTCTTCAGGGTAGGGTCTATATTCGTTCATTTTTATTTTCTAGCTTGTTGCCATTCAACAAATATATATTATCTGATAATTCTAAAGAGTGTATTGAGTTGGCTGGGCTTGGTGGCTCACGCCTGTAATCCCAGCACTTTGGGAGGCCAAGGTGGGTGGATCACGAGGTCAAGAGATCGAGACCATCCTGGCCAATATGGTGAAACCCCATCTCTACTAAAAATACAAAAATTAGCTGGGCGTGGTGGCGCATGGCTGTAGTCCCAGCTACTCAGGAGGCTGAGGCAGGAGAATTGCTTGAAACTGGGAGGTGGAGGTTGCAGTGAGCCGACGTCATGCCACTGCCCTCCAGCCTGGCACCTGGTGACAGAGCAAGGCTCTGTCTCAAAAAAAAAAAAAAAAAAAAAAAAAAAAAAAAGAGTGTATTGAGTTACTTGATAATAGCAAAATAACAAAATTATCTCTATATAAGATTCAAATGTCCTCAAAGGTGCTTAGTTTAGTGTTCAACACTTAAATTCATTAATAACATTTTCTTACACATTTATATATTTTGGTTGTGTTCTCACCCACATCTCATCTTGAATAGTAGTTCCCATAATCCCCATATGTTGTGGGAGGGGAGGTAATTGAATCAAAGGGGTGGTTGCTCTCATACAGTTGTCATGATAGTGAGTGAATTCTCATGAGATCAGATGGTTTTCTAAGGGCCTTTTCCCCCTTTGCTCAGTACTTCTCTCTCTTGTTGCCGTGTGAAGAAGCACGTGTTTACTTACCCTTTCGCCGTGACTGTAAGTTTTCTGTGGTCTCCCCAGCCATGCAGAACTGTGAGTCAGTTAACCCTCTTTTCTTTATAAATTACCCAGTCTTGGGTATTTTTTTCATAGCAGCATGAGAGTGGACTGATACACACACACATGCATGCATACACACACACACATGTGTATGGGTGTGGGTATGCATATATATGTAATTTCATCACATAAAGTATTTCTTGGATTGATTTTTCCGAGGTAGTATTACAGGTCAAAAGCCATGTATATTTTTGTGGCTTTAGCTATGTGTTACTAAACTGCTTATGTATATTTTCATTCTGATTAAGCATTCAACACTTTCAATTTGAATTCACTAATAATGAAACTAAAGCAAAAGAATGAAAGATTGTATTTAAACAGGGATAATTGGAAGCATGGGTATTTGCCATGCCTAACAAGTGGTCATATTACAACTAAATCACAGGCAAGTGAAAGGCAGATGCATAGACCACATGGCCAGCAGCATTTTCTTTCTCCCTTATTTCCTGGCAGAGTACTTGGCTGAGCCTGCCTTCCACAAGAGAGACTGAACATGCAAGAAACTTGCTCCCCCACGCTCATCAGCAACCAGGGCATAGACACAGGACCCAGTCTCCAATCCTGGGAGATTTATTCTGGTGGATTCTAGAAAAGGATAGCCTAGGACTGCTGCGTTTGGCCATCTCTGTAGGTTGCCGTACTCATTGTGGGTTGTGTGACTGCTCCTCTGGAGTTGTGAGCTATATAGCCTGTGTGGTCACATACAGAGGCTCTGGGCTTCTCCTCTTGATAGAGACTTGTGAAGTAGCTGACATACCAGACTTTGGATCTGGTGGTTCATTGGGTTGATTTCTAGAGCAATGGCAATTATCTTGTGATCACGATGAAACAAATTTTCTAATAAAAGCAACGCTCTGAGAATGACAAAATACAGAGAGAGAGAGAGAGAGAGAGAGAAAGAGAGAGAGAGAGAAACTTCAGACCCTTGATTATGACAAAGTACAAACAGAGAAAGAGAGAGAGTCCTTCAGTCCTTCAGGCTCTTGATTATGTTATTCAGCCCCAAATTAGCCAACTCTGGATCAACCTCTTTCCAGATTCTTATTAAGTGACATAGTAAATGCCCTTATTTTTTAAGACCCATATTATTATAGCTTTTGTTACTTATCACAGAAACACTTCAACTGTCAAGGGGGTAGTTAGTCTTTGAACTTTCCTCCCACTAGCTAAGTTATTATTTGTCCTATATATAACTATAATATAGCATTATTTAGTACCAACCAAGGGCATGCCTCGAAACCGTTTTTATTTGGAATTGGTTTCACACATTCGAAGCGAGGGTGGTAGCACTGGCAGCACATGAAAATGTTGTAAAATGAATTTCAAGTCTTCTGAAAGATGTATTCTAATTTGTTTTTACTAAAGGCAGCTTTGGTCCAAGTTCCACTTTGCAGGATCCATTTTTCTTTCTGGAGTGTACACCATGCCATGAGAGCTGATGGCAAAGATACATTTGATATTATTTTTAAATCTTCTTTCCAACTCCCACATGAACTTGCTTCAGCTCTGTGAGGTCAAGAGCTTCTTTCACCTGCTCTTCCAATCGGGTAATGTCTTCATTAATCAGAGCAGCTCTGACTGTGTGTGAATGCAGGTCAAAACAAAGCTGATTTTCTTATTTTTCTTCCTCCCACATTATTTTTCAGACAAAATTGGATTTAATAATTTTTTAAGGAGTTAAATCTACTTTAATTTAGCTTTTGATTTTCAGAAATAAACAGAAACTTACACCTACCGACCCTGAAGTTGACTGTGACAGTACAGCACAACTAATAGAACCAATCGTCTTCTAATTGTAATAAAACTCAGTTTATGTAATAATACAAAGTTATTTTTGTTTTATCTTTGTTTTTGTTTTTGTATCAGTGTTAAAATCTTGGTCACATATAGATTTGTTATTTAGGTTTTTTAAAAAGGTATACTACAAATTGTGTTGGGTTGAGTTACACTAAACAGGCAGGAATTATCAGACCTTCAACAGTAATCCCTACTGAAATATAATCTTTCATTCTCTGAAGTCCATATTCTCTCTACCTAGGAATATTCTCTGCACTAGGTCTAGCTGCTAATTTCCTACTTATTCTTCATGACTCAGCCCAAAGTGTTGACTTTTAGATGAGGATTTGATTAATCTTCTCTTTCTCTGCTGTCTAAGATAGTAATACATCTCACATAGCATGACAAATTGCATATGCTCAACAAAAGCTAGTTCCTCTCCTCTTTGCAGACTTTACCCTTGTTAAGGGAGGAAATAGGGTCTTATTCATTGGTATTTAGTAGATACTCTATAAATATTTGTTGAGTGAATTAATAAAACATGGCTCTGTCCACATCTACTTTGAATTTCTATAACAAGTTATGCAAAGCCACTACAAGGAAACAAAACAACTATCACGTCCTGTTGTACATACACCATTCTCTGAAGTCAGGCAACAGTATATGGGTAGAGATCGTCTTCCAAACTGGTGGAGTGTTGGCTTTGTTGAACTTGCCCTCCCTTAAAGACAAAGAAAATACTGGCAAAACTGAAGCCAACCATTTCAGAACTCTAGAAGTTAACCAAAGGCGCAGAACAAACTGAAGAGAAAAACAATGTACTGAATGTTGAATTAAAAAAACCTAGCAGGGCCTTTGATGTTTCAACTTGATGCTATTCTTATACCTTCTTTCCCAGCTCAGTGGCATGTAGTTGCTGGTAGTCCTGTAACCAAGGAGGACTGACAATTTTTGGAGCTCCATTAAATGTTCTTGCTCCAAGGCACAGTAGATATTTTGTCCAAAATATGCAACTTTATAGAAGATCTCCGTTCCTGGATATTATAGCTATTTGATCTTACTGAAACCTCAGCTTAGTAAAAATGCCCTGCCTCCAAGGCATTACTGAAAAAAGTAGCAGTCCTCTGACAATGTCACTCTGCTTGTGGCTGTAATTTCAGCTGGGGTGCAAAAGAACCTAAGTGGAAATTTAAAAGAATTGTTTACTATGATCAAGTAGGATTTAGCCCAGGAATGCAAGGTTGGTTTAACATAAGAAAATCACCACATAAACAGAATAAAAGATGAACTGTACATGATCATCTCAATATATAAAAAAGAACATTTGATAAAACAGTGATCGTTCTTGATTAAAAACACTCAATAAACTAGGTATAGAAGGCGTCTGATAAAGGACATCTAGGAAAACCTACAGTTAACATCATGCCTAATGTTGAAAGCTTGAAGGTCTTCCCCACTAGGATGAGGAAGGAGACAAAAACACTTGCGCTCATCACTTCTATTCAATATTGTACTGTAGGTTCTACTTAGAATGTTTGGCAACAAAGGAAATAAAAAGCATCTAGATTGGAAAAGAAGAAGTAAAACTATTTCTGTTTACAAATGACATAATCTTGTATATAGAATATCCTCAGGAACCCCCTAAGAAACTGTTTGAACTAATTAACACGTTCAATAAAGTTGCAATATAGAAGATCAATAAAATTAATTGATAAAATTAATTTTATTTTCATATACTATTGACAAAAAATATGAAAAAATTAAGTAACCAATTCCATTTATAATAGCATCAAAAATAGTAAAATACTTGGGAAAAAATTTAACAATGTAATGGCAAGACTTACATGCTAAAAACTACAAAACATTGTTAGAATAAATTTTAAAATATCTGAATAAATAAAAAGATATCTCTTGTTCATGAGTTGGTAGACTTAATGTTGTCAACATGGTAATACTCCCTAAATTGATCTACATATTCATTGTTATCTCTGTCAAAATATTGGCTGTATTTTTTTGTAGATATTGCCAAGTTGATTTTAAATTTATGTGGTATGCAAGATGCCCACAGTAGCCAAAAAATCTTGAAAAGGAGAAGCTACTAGAGGACTTACACTCCCTGATTTCAAAAGAATTCAATGGAGAAAGAATTGCCTTTCTAAGAAACAATACTGGACAACTGAATATCCATATGCAAAAGAATAAAGTTGAATCTCTACCTCATACCATAGAAAAAATTAATTTCAGTGGATCAAAGTCTTAAATATAAGAGCTAAACCTATAAAACTTTCCAATAAAATCATAGGAGTAAATTTTTATGATCTTGGGTTAAGCAATGGTTTTTCAAGATATGACACCGAAAGCACAAGTAACAGAGGAAAAATATTTAAATATCCAACCTCTAATTAAACATTTTGGACTACAAGTATATAATCAAGAAAGTGAAAAGAAGACCCACAGAGTGGGAGAATATATTTGCAAACATATGTCTGATAAGAGACTTGTATGTAGAATATATCAATAATTGTAACTCGATGAAAAGACAATCCAGTCAAAACTGGGTAAATAATATAAATAGCTATTTTTTACTAAAAAAGCAAATGGCTGATAAGCACATGATAAGGTGATCAACATCATTAATCATAAGAGAAATGCAAATCAAAACTTTGAGATACCACTTTATATCCACCAGGAGGTTATAATCAAAAAGGCAAAAATAAATAAATAAATAAAAAATAACAAGTGTTAGCAGCCATATGGAGAAACTGGAACCCTCTTCAATGTTGTTAGAAATGGAAAATGGAAAACAGCTTGTCAGTTCTTGAAACTGTTAAACATAGACTTAACCTATGATCTGGCAATTCTACTCCTAGGTACATTCTCAAGAGAAAAGAAAAAATATGTATACAAAAAAGTGTATAAAAATGTTTATAGTATTACTCATAGTAGCCATGAAGTGAAACCAACCAAATTGTCTATCATTTTATAAGTAGATAACCAAAATAGGGTATATCTATATGATGAAAAAATTATTTAGCCATAATAAGGAAAGAATTACTGATTGAAGATACAAAATGGGGTAATCTTAAAATAAAAATAATATTCTAAATTTAGATTGTGGTTATGATGCTCCAACTCTGTGTATATACTAAAAAATCCCCACTGATTCATACACTTTAAATGGGTGATTTTTTAGTGTGTGAGTTCTCTCAATAAAACTGATAACATCTCTGTGTTATACTAGATGGTTGTTTCATTCAGCAGCGGCAGCAGAGACAGCAACTTCTGCCTTCACTTTGAGACTTTTGTGGATCCCAAAGCAATGTAATTGAAAATCATTTCAGTGTAGTTCTAGAAGATTTACCCATTATGGTTCAGATATCAGTTCATAGCAGGAGTGTCAGTCTCTCAGTTTATAAGGTTGTCTTCACTCTGAACATTGACTGATAATGCTTTTTTGTTCATAGCCTTGGACTTCAGAAAATGGTAAATTATGCAGAAGAAATAATTTATATTAAAAAACTGGTAAAGGTAGATAGAGCCCTCCCTTTTTTTCTGTATGCATCTTAAGAATAAAAATTTTTTTGACAAAGTATTTCTAGGTTCTGATTTCTTTACAATGTCTGAATGGACATGATAAAAGGAAGAAAGGAAGTTTTCCATTTACCCATTATTTACATATTTCTTCAAGAAGTGCTTATTAAACACATCCCAGGCATTGTGCTAGGCTTTGAGAAAACAGAGAACCCTGAGTGAACTGAAACTTCAAGGATTCCTTAATCTAGTGCTGTCTTAGCAAGATAGGCTTCCTAAACACTCATTGCCAAATTAAACTACAAGAGACTAGTGAACCTTTTCGGCCACTGTCCTTAAATCATGCTTCCCAGGATTCTTAGCAGTTCAAACTGTATTTTGTAGTTGTGCAGCGATGCGGCACGGTTTAATCACCCTGGTTAAGGACCCTCTGAAAAACCTCCCAACTCCTCGGAATGTAACATAGAAAACCATCAGAGATGACATTATCTTTTAAACTATGACCTGAAAATAACAACTCCAGATCGTTGGAACTAGAAATACTGAATTCTTTGTCATACAGGTAGCAGATATTCTTCTTTCACCTCTGTATAGTAAATTCAACAGTTCTTGACTTATGCTTCTTAATAACTTCCTGTGTAAAAGTGGTATGCTGGCAAATTTGTGATGAATATAATACATGTAATATGTTCCGTCACAATTTTTCAACCTCAAAAAGTCAGCAGAGTTTCTTTATTAAATGAAATATTGGGTAGAAACAAAGTAACATTTACACAACATGAGTTACGTGTAAAGAATAATGAGCACGTATGTGTGTACCACCCATTTTAAGAACATTAGCATTACCTTTGAAGTTGTTTCTATATTCTCCTTGAAGCCTGTCTTCTTCCCAGAGGCAGCCTCAATCCTAAATTTGTATTTATTTTGTTTGTTTTTCTTATAGTTTTATTTTCATTCCTCTCCAAAGAAGAGAATGTAGTTTTGCCTGGTTTTGAACTTTATAGAAATGGAGTCATTCTGTTTGCATTCTTTTGTATCTTCCCCCTACACTTTTTTTTTTTTTTGAGATGGAGTCTTTCTCTGTTGCCAGGCTGGAGCACAGTGGCATAATCTTGGCTCACTGTGACCTCTGACTCCCTGGTTCAAGCGATTCTCCTGCCTCAGCCTCCCGAGTAGCTGGGATTACAGGCTTGTGCCACTACATGCAGCTAATTTTTGTATTTTTTAGTAGAGACGGGGTTTCACCATGTTGGCCAGGATGATCTTGATCTCCTGGCCAGGATGATCTTGATCTCCTGACCTCATGATCTGCCCGCCTCGGCCTCCTAAAGTGTTGGGATTACAGGCGTGAGCTACCGCGCTGGGCCCGTATCTCCCTTTTTGTAAGAGCTCAAGTTTATGTTTGTAAAAATCATCTGTATGATTGTAGGTAGCTCTAGTTCGTTGTTTTATTGCTCTATAACATTCTTATGCATGAATATAATAAAGAAAATTTATCTTTTTTACTTATGACTGGCATTTGGGTTGTTTATAGGATGGGGTTGTTTTGAAAAATGCTGTGCGGAATTTCTTATTTATGACTTCTGGGCTTGGAAATACATAGTTTTTTATGCTATGAGTGAAACCACTGGTAGACATCTATTTAGTAGACAGCAACACCTTTTTCCTGGTAGTTCTATCAAGTTACATTTCCACTAGTGTGTTTGAGCGTTTCTAGGGTTCCACATTCTCTCCAATTAATGCTTATTTTTCCAGACGTTATTTTTTTCAGTCCAGTGAGTATGTAGTGGCAACTAATTAGGGTTTTAATTGTATTTCACTGATTATTAATAAGGCCTAGTGCCTTTTCACATGCTATTGTCTATTTATATTCATTCTTTTATGAAGGGCATGCCCAAGACTTTTGTCTAATTAAGTTGTCTTTCTTTTTCTCGATAATTTGTAGGACTTCTCTATATACTCTATACATGAACTCTTTGTTGATGCTGAGGGCATATATCTTCTGCTCAGTAACTATTGCTTGTCATCGTTAGAAGTTATTTTAATTTTTTTCTTAAATTAAAATAATTAAAAATAAATTACTGATTATTGTCTTCATCTTTTTATATTTATTCATATTTTTCATTATTTAAAAACATACTAATATTTATTTTATATTTCATGTTTGATAGTTGTGATATTGAACGAGTTTTGAATCTGTTTGTGCTATTGTTTCCGTTGTCTTTCCCTCAAGGTTCCTTGTTTCCTTGCATTTTTTATGATTTTTGATTTTGAGCTGGTATTTTTTAGAGCTTTACCTTTGTCTTTTGAGATTTTTTTTTGGAGGTAGATTTCTACAAAGAAGATTTGCACCATTTCTATCATTTTTCTACTTCTGTGATCACTGTAAGGTAAAGTAGCATAAATTCAGGTTGTAAACCCATGGGAAGACTACTTTGAGGTAAAAAATAATCAGCACCAAGTTTCTTTTAGGTTTTTCTTACATTCCCTGGTGGAGTAGGTTTATTTCTAATCAATATTAAATGAACCGTATGTTGCCTTGGCTTTTGAGAAGGTTCTAAACTACTAAATTTCCTGTCTGGGGAGATCCTGCACTTTGTCTCCTGTCTTCTGTTTTCTGTGATGCTATGAAAACCCAAGTTCACCCAGGTTGGCCTATGCTCTCAAGGGGAAAACCACTTTTAGTTATTTGTCTTATTTTTTTTGGTTCCTCAAAGTATTCCTTATTTTCTTGTCAGCTTAATAATTCATAAAGGAAGATTATAAAACTATTTTTATGTAGTATACATTTTTTTTTTTCATCAGGAGAGTCAGAGTTTCTGCTCTGCCTTATTATATGAAACAGACAGAATACCCCACACACAGCTTTGCAACACCATTGTGAAATCAATTTCTACTTGGTTGCTCCCATTTATTGACTCATTAACAATGGTCCTTATGAGTAGGATGACCATTAATTTTGTTACCCTAAGACACCTCTGAGAGTGAAAGAAGGCACATTTAACAATTATGTAGGAATCACAGGCATAATGTAGAATTATTGTAGGCAAGCAAAAATTAATATTATTCTACTTATTGATAGAGGTCATATAATGGGATCATGGGTGAATTGATTTCCTCATCTGTTTGTCTATGCAGAATATATTGATTTGATCATCTTGACAAGATAGCAGGACTTCCTAGTAGAGGTGATAGAATGTAATTAATTTAGAGTTATTCTTGGTTTACATCCTGATTTTGCCATTTACTACCTATTTGTCCTTGGGTGAATTATTGAATTTTTCTGAGGTTTAGTTTTCATGTACATCATGTTTATATAATATGCGAGTAATAAACTATCTCCTGGTGTTAGGAAGTTTTGTAACATGCTTGATAGAGTACCTCACACACTGTCAATAATAGTAGTTGTTAATAATGCAATCGTGAATTCTTTACAACAAGATGGCTTAGTGACTCAATATTTCATATTACACTTTCAGACTGAAGGTGTTGCACAGCAAAAGACTCAGGAACTGTGAATGAGACATAATTAAGAAAGAAGATGTAACTATATACAAAGAGTTTAAGATGAGGCTTGTTATCAATATTGTTAGTTAAGGCACATGTGTAGAGTATTATAAAGCTTCTTGATTCCTGTAATAAAAAGTGCCCAATTATAGGAAGTCATTTCTTTTCTGTAGATCGTTGCTTTATAACCTATCATTGAGCTTGCATGTTATAGTCTTAAGGCAGCAGAGGTTTTTGGTTTAAAAAATGGTGCCCTCATCAAGCTGTTGATCTAATTTATAAATTTATACATATGTTCACAGAACTCTATTTATTACTTTTTTTAGACATAGATGAAGAAAGTGCTGTGAGAAACTTGTAGCACATATTCACGACCCTTGATTTTCAAGAATTCTTTGCTTCAGGATAGAATAAAAGCATATGAATTCTCAGAAGAGGCTAACATCAAGCCTTTCAATATGGCTCAAAGCAGTAATCTGATGCATTATATTAGAGTTGTACCATTAAAAATTTTTTAATTTAATTTTTTTATTTGCCTAGGTTATTGGGAAACAGGTAATGTTTGGTTACATGAGTAAGTTCTTTAGCGGTGATTTGTGAGATTTTGGTGTACCCATCACCCGAGCGGTATATACTGCACCCTATTTGTGTAGTCTTTTATCCCTGTCTTCCCACTCTTTCACTCTGAGTCCCCAAAGTCCACTGTGTCATTCTTATACCTTTGCATCATCATAGCATAGCTCTCACTTATTTGTGAGAACCTATGATGTTGGTTTCCATTCCTGAGTTACTTCACTTAGAATAATAGTCTCCAATCTCATCCAGGTTGCCGCGAATGCCATTAATTCATTCCTTTTTATGGCTGAGTAGTATTCCATGGTACATATATACCACAGTTTCTTTATCCTCTCGTTGATTAAAGGACATTTGGGTTGGTTCCAAATTTTTGCAACTGTGAATTGTGCTGCTATAAAAATGCATGTGCAAATATCTTTTTTTGTATAGTAACTTCTTTTCCTCTGGGTAGTTACCCAGTAATGGGGTTGCCGGATCAAATGGTAGTTCTACTTTTAGTTCTTTAAGAAATTGCCATACTGTTTTCCATAGTGGTTATACTAGTTTACATTCCCACCAGCAGTATAGTAGTGTTCCTTGTTTACTGCATCCATGCCAACCTCTACTATTTTTTGATTATGGCCATTCTAGCAGCAGTAAGGTGGTACTGCATTGTGATTTTGATTTGCATTTCTCTCATCGTTGGTGATGTTGAGCATTTTTTCATATGTTTGTTGGCATTTGTATATCTTCTTTTGAGAGTTGTTTATTCATGTCCTTAGCCCACTTTTTTATGGGATTGGTTATTTTTTCCTTGTTGATTTGTTTGAGTTCATTGTAGGTTCTGGATATTAGTCCTTTGTCAGATGTATAGATTGTGAAGACTTTTTTCTCACTCTGTGAGTTGTCTGTTTACTCTGCTGACTATTGCTTTTGCCATGCAAAAGCTCTTTAGTTTAATTAAGTCCCAGGAATTTATCTTTGTTTTAGTTGCATTTGCTTTTGGGTTCTTGATCATGAAATCCTTGATTAAGCCAATGTCTAGAAGGGTTTTTCAATGTTATCCTTTAGAATTTTTATAGTTTCAGTTCTTAGATTTAAGTCCTTAATTCATCTTGAGTTGATTTTTGTGTAAGGTGAAAGATGAGGATCCAGTTTCATTCTCCTACATATGACTAGCCAATCATCCCAGCACCATTTGTTGAATCGGGTGTCCTTTTCCCACTTTACGTTTTTGTTTGCTTTGTTGAAGATCAGTAGGCTGTAAGTGGTTGGCTTCATTTTTCGGTTCTTTATTCTGTTCCATTGGTCTTTGTGTCTATTTTTATACCAGTACTATGTTGCTTTGGTGACTATGGCCTTATCATATAGTTTGAAATCAGGTAATGTGATGCCTCCAGATTTGTTCCTTTTGCTTAGTCTTGCTTTGGCTATGCGGGCTCTTTTTTGGTTCCATATGAATTTTAGAATTGTTTTTTTCTAATTTGGTGAAGAATGATGGTGATATTTTAATGGGAATTGTGTTAAATTTGTAGATTGCTTTTGGCAGTATGGTTATTTTTACAACATCAGTTCTACCCATTCATGAACATGGGATGTATTTCCATTTGTTTGTGTCATCTATGATTTCTTTAAGCAGTGTTTTGTAGTTTTCCTTGTAGAGGTCTTTCACCTCCTTGGTTAGGTATATTCCTAAGTATTTTTTTTTGCAGCTATTGTAAAAGGGGTTGAGTTCTTGTTTGATTCTCAGGTTGGTCATTGTGGGTGTATAGACTAACTACTGATTTATGTATATTAATATATTGATTTTGTATCCAGAAACTTTGAATTCTTTTATCAAGAGTTATACAATTTAATATTC
>CAUYLG010048906.1:0-10569 GCA_963573385.1 Cacajao melanocephalus
GAGAGATAGCATGGGAAGAAATGCCAGATATAGGTGAAGGGGAGGAAGACAGCAAATCACACTGCCACGTGTGTACCTATGCAACAATCTTGCATGTTCTTCACATGTACCCCAAAACCTAAAATACAATAAAAAAAAAAAGATGTAAAAAAAAAAAAAAAATCTTCAGAGAAAAAAAAAAAAAAAAAAAGAATCTTATTACCCATAGTAGAGGAGAGAGAAATGGAGAGATTATAAAGAGTAGCTGTTTGTGGTCACTAATTGAAGAAGATCTTAAAAACTGAGAGCATGATAGATTCTCCTAAGACCAGGAGGAGGTTTCCATGTGTTGAAGAGTCCCTAAAACCTCATATATTGAAGTTTTTACTCCTATCACCTCAGAATGTTACTTTATCTGGAATAAAGTCATTGCAGATGTAATTAGTTAAGATGGGGTCATACTGAAGTAGAATGGTAACTAGTTCAATATGACTGGTATCCTTATAAAAATAAATTCATGTGAAGAGACAGACATACACACAGGGAGAACACCATATCAAGATTAGAGTTATGGTTCCATGAGCCAAGGGACTACCAGAAGCTAGGAGTCCAGCCTGGAACAGATCCTTCTGCAGCACCTTCAGCAGGAGCACAACCCTGTTGGCATCTTGATTCCAGACTTCTGGCCTCCTGAACTTTAAGACAGTAAATTTCTGTTGTTCTAGGACATCTAGGCTCCGGTATTTTGTTAAAATAGCTCTAGAAAACTAATACAGACATATTCTGAGTTTGAGGATTTTGGATTTGACACTATTCTCTTTTACACAATTGTGTATTAATTACATAGGAGTTACAGTTTGGGAACCATGGGAAAATTATGAGAGACATAAGACAAGGTTCCTACCTTTGGTAAATTTGCTGGGGAGCAAAAATGATAAGGCAATAATAAATGAGAGCTATATGGAAATAAAAATAAGAACTTGCTGTCAGTGCACTGAAAAAAGCATGACAGACAAGCCCTCCAGACCCGTTCCCCTCCTTCTTAGTGTTGCCTTTCTCCCTACCCTACACAGGGTTTCTATGCAGTCATGTGACTGCTCCTGCCCTTCACAAAGGGTGTTCCTAGGACACCAACTGAGTACTGTGTTGTATCTGAATTAGTGCTAGTCTTGTTTTCTAGTCCCAAATTGTACAAATCATAGAATCTCCCTGCATCTCAATTTTTTTTTTCATTCGGAAGAGGGGGAATAATGACTCTTCTCCACTATATGTCAGAGCATTGGAACAAGGATCAAATAAAAAAGAAAGTCTGAAGGTATTTTGAAAACCTGAAATATATTACAAAATATTCATAGCTGCAGTTAGCTTAATATGTTTACATATGATTAAATATTTCTCTCTTACTGAAAGTCTCTGGGAAACCTACCACCTTCAACCAAATGGAAGAATTTGAAATTTCTGCATTTGTTTGGTACCTTAAAAAGATTTACAAATCTTGAAAATCAAACAATCTTATTTAATTTTTACCACAATTCAGTGAGTTTTGCATTGTTACGCCTGTTTTGCAGATGAGTGTACTGGATCTCAGAGGTATTATGTAGTTTTTTCATAAGTGCCCAGAGGTTGTGATGTGAAGTCAAATTCAATGCTCTTCATATTGCATTTGGAACCCCTAGTGAGAGGGTATTCTGTATTATCCTACCCTTTCTATGGTTTTTAGAATAAATCCATAATAAAGGCAACAGTAATGTTCATTATTACAGATGAAGAATGGATTTTGACTTTGAAAGCCCTCCAATGATACATAAAGTTTTTACAGGTGTTTTTAGGCACATCATAAAGAACTATACTGTCAGGAGAAAAGAAAGAAAGAAATTGTTTTGAAAGCACAAAAATAATGGGGATATGGTCAGAAGCTTAAGATGAATCTAGCATTAAGATGAATTTATTGTTCCCTGGGTTGAGACATTGTTTTTTGTTTTTGGGGTTTTTTTTGTTTTTGTTTTTGTTTTTTTGTTTTTTTTTGGAAAGAGACTAAGGTGGAGATACCACTAGCATAAATACGTCTCTAGGTATGAGACGGAAAATAAAGATGACATTGATACACTTTCTCTTCTCCTTGTGTATAGCCTTAATGTATGAGACCAGATTTCAGAGGAGAGAGAGAAAGATAGAAGTATTTTCATAACAAATATTGTGCGTAGTTCTTTTTGTCTAGAGTTATGGAAGTCAGGAACAAGTGGATCACTCTGCCTTTGAATCATGATGCAAGATACAGAAAGCATGAATTATGCCTTTGTCAGTCTATTTCAGTTATCTACATCCTGCTCTGGGATTTGAGTTGTAAGTGGGTGGATAAGGAAGGAATAAATATGTCAAGTTTTGTCTTGATATCTGGAAACACGCCAGCATCCCCAGGATACACCATCCTACCCCCTCCATGTCTTCCTTGGCACTGTAATGCAGAAGCTGCTTCCAGTCTCTCTTCACTTCCATGTAACGTTCTACGACACATCTGATCATCTTAGTCCCCACCTAAAATCCCTTCCATTATAAAGTAAAATTTGAACAACTTAGTCTGGCATCTACAGCATTGTACAAGCAGCTTAATAGTCCTATCCAGCCTCACTTTTGCTCCTAACCATACTTGATTTTCCAACCACACCATCTTCTCACTTACCATCTCCAAACAGTATGGGTGACACGCCTCCACAATTTGTTAATGATGTGGTCACTACCTTTATGTCTTTCCTCCACTTATAAGGTGGACAAACATCTATTTAACTTTCAAAGTCCAGTTCAATGTTTCTTTTTTCAGAAAAATTAATTTAATGACGAAGATAATATCATTCTCCCTACCTCTATAATTTGCTGGCCAAATCAAATGTAACCATGTATTATTTCATTCATAAAGTTTTTGTTGAGCTCCTAATCTGTGTTAGGCTCTGTATGCATCATTGAGAATAAAAGATCTGCCATATGAGTTTTACAGGTTAGTAGGAGAAAGATGTTAAATTCCTAAGCAAACAAAACCTAGTTGCAGATTTTGATAAACAGTGTGTTAAAATACTCTGAAAACTGTAAAGCGGTATAGTCATGTGAGAAATTATTTATCTGTTGACACACGAAATTTGCTGCCCAAATAGGAGATGCTGTATAAAAAGTTCTCTTACATTTGCGCTGATGACATCCTATTCCTACCTCTGTTTACATTCTTCTCCCCTAAACCATGAGTTTTCAAGAGCAAAAACCATGTTTCATTCATTTTTGTATCCCCATAGTGCAGTAAAAGGCCAGCACATAGCTCAATAGATGTTGAATGAAGTAATGAATAGGCAGAGTGTAGCTCTAGAAATAGTGTTTTAAGTTCAGTTGTTTGGCATTTCTATCTATTAAATAAACGCCACTTGCTCTATACGCACACTCCCTATCATTTGAGTAGTGCTAACATTAAAATAACCAAATACATACCAAACTCTTGACATCTTTGAGTGTTCATATACCATTTCTTGATTCTGGAGCTCTCTTCCTGTCATGCTATGCCAGGCTAACTCATATCTATCTTTGAGGTCTCATGGTATATGTTACATCCCTGAGGAGATTTTTCTCAACTTATAGACTGGATCAAGTGCCCTCTTTAACCTTCTTAAAGCACCTCACTTCTCTTTTATAGCATATGCCAGAATTATAATAGATTTTTCTGGTTATTTCTTTATTATCTGTAACCTACACTGCATCAAGAGTTCTGTGGAGGCAGGGTCTACTTAGTCTTTTCCCTCTAGCATATTACTGGTACCTGTCACATAATACATTCTCAACAAATATTTGTTGTTTGGCAAACTGATGGACTTACTGAATAAAAAAATTGGTTTTTAGTTATCTCAGAACCACTGTTGTGAATTCCACAATAGGTTTGAGTTATCCTTCTGTCACTAAGTAGCTGGGTGATTTGAACAGTCACTTCACCTTTCTGACTTCAGCCTTTCCATTTATAAAATAAAGGATTTTCATCTTTTTTTGAGATGAAGTCTTGCTCTGTCACCAGGCTGGAGTGCAGTGGTGTGATCTCAGCTCACTGCAACCTCCACTTCCCAGGTTCAAGTGATTCCCAGGTTCAAGTCCCCTCCCGAGTAGCTGGGACTACAGGCATGCATCACTATGACCAGCTAATTTTTGTATTTTTAGTAGAGAGGATGTTTCACCATGTTGGCCAGAATGGCTTCGATCTCTTGACCTTGTGATCTGCCCACCTCGACCTCCCAAGGTGCTGGGATTACTGGAGTGAGCCACCATGCCTGGACATTATTTTCATTCTTTCCGGCAAGCTAGTGTGCTATATTATATAACACTAAACTAGTAAACGTTGAGTGTGACTAGTTATTAGAACTTAAACTCATGCTTTTTTGCACAAACATTCCAACTCCTTGGAAGAGATTTAATTAGTAAAGAGTTTACTGAAATTCTAAAATTCAAAATTCTGTAAAAACATATAAGATATCCCCAGACAAGTCGGGGAGTAGGGAGTATCACACAAAGAAGCCTATCAGGTGGAACAAAGCCTCTCTATCTCATAATGTCTGTCTTATTAGTTATCAAAATGAGTGACTAATTTTTTTAAAAAGTTAACAGAAATATAAGCAGAAACTAAACATTCAGTCTCATATTTGATGGAATTCTGAGAACAATTTATTGCATTTCTTCAAGTTGACCTGAAGAGCTCAGTAATTTGTCAGAGAGATTAAAATCAGAAAATTTTGGGACTGAGACTTTATGAACCATTGAAGCAGATTAATTCTTTATTTTTCAAATGGAGAAGCTGAGGCTCAGAGAGCTGGTATGACATGCTTTATATTTACAGAAGGGAAATGGCAGGTTCAGGGTTCAAACCCAAACAGTTCTGTTTCTTCTGCTCTCCCCATTGCAACTGGAATTGAGACAATTAATGCGCCTTTAGCCTGATGGAGACACACTAATTTCCACCTTCTTCCATTCATGGAGAGAGACACGTTCTCCCCACCCCACCACTCACAATACCCCTTTTTTTGTTTAATCCTCAAGAAGCAGTCCAGTAGACTCTGATGAGATCTGTGGGAAAGATGGCTTTTATGTGTGACATTTATTCTTATGCACACTTTTGTTGGCTTTGTGCAAAAGAACTTCATTTGGATTCATAAACCTCTTCATAAATGTGTACAATTCCTTTTTTTTAACTTTTTTTAAAAATAAAATGAAAACATTCTGCCAACGCTTTAAAAATTTGTGGCTTCAGAAAACTGTCAAATGTCCTTAAAGATCATGGCAATGTCTTCATTGGCAATATAGAGTTTTTTTTTTAAAAAAAGGACTGAAGAGCAATAAGACTATATCTAGTTTGCTGGGTTTTGTATTTTAAAATAAAAGTAGCATAAAATATAATAAAAATAGATATGTGAATTCCCAGAATGAAAAATATTGATATTTTATTCTTTGCTTCAGATTTTCTTTCAAACTGAAAAAAAGGCCATATTTGAAATTTCTTTCATGCTTTCTGTTTTCAGCCACACACACACAAAAATTAATGTAGCATTTTATAGAGCCTAGTGTAAAACCAGTGTAGGGTTTTATAGTGTCTATTGTTCTATATTTGTTTTATGTCATATAATATTTATAAAATATAAATAGAAAAGCAATTCAGGTAACCAATCTGAGTAACTTAGTAGTGTTAAAAATAAAAATACCTCAAGATAATTTTTAAAATGGTCCATTGTGATGGATCTGATATTGCAGTCATACTTGAAGAGTTAGCATCATAAGGAAAGGGTGCAGAGAAATAAATGACATTGGTTAAACACTTACATGTTTATATACATTAAACATTTATTACACTGTATTAATACACAGGGTGCTCTGTTAAGCATTTCATATCTTTTGATTTAATCACAAACTGACTATTAATTAGGTATTAAAGTACCATATTATAGATGAAAAAACAAGGCTCAGATAAATTAAGGAACTTCTAAAAGGCACAAAACTATTCAGAGGCAATGGACTGTAGTGATAAAGAGTTTAGGATATGCGCCAGATGGTTTGGGTTCACATTCCAACTTTACATTTTAGCTCTGTTACCTTGAACAAGTATCTTAACTTCTCTGTGCCTAAGGTCCCTTATTTATAAAATGAAGTTTACACTAATACCTACCACAAAGGGTTTTTGTAAAGATTAAGCGAGTATGTGTGTGTGTGTGTGTGTGTGTGTGGCTGAGAACAGTGGCTAGCATTTCAAAAGCCCTATAAAATTATTTCTATTATTATTATTATAATCATTCTTGAATCCCTCATTCACGTGGTCTTTTAAAATTAAATCAAAGGTAAATACCACCTAAACAAGAAAACTGTAAAAACAGAAACCAAATGTAAATGAGGAAGGGCCATAACAAATAACAGCTGAGTCAAAAAGTGTATATTGGAGCTCCCTAGAGGAGACAAAGAAGGAAACATGATGAGCTTCATGTCTTTTATGTCTAATTGTTGACAGTACATGAGTACATCACAAAAAGCGTTCCTCAAACTCTTATAAAAGCAAGGATCTTTAACGCATACTGACCAAAGTTATAAAACACGTCCTCAAACATGGTCTAACAAAACTAGAGAGGTTTCTTTATTTTGCTAGTTCTTGGTGAAAGCTGCAGGTTTCATTCAATAATGATGCTGAATATGAGCAGAGGTCAGGATGATATATCCAGATAATGCAATTTGTAGATGCCTGGCTGTGTTTATGGAAAACGTTGGGGAAGCTTGAACACTTTAAGGGACTGAACAGTGTTAGACAAACCTTTACAAATAAAGTGTTTTTGACAGTAGCTGAATGAAAATTTAACTTGGAGTTCTTGAATGAGGATAGAAAGAGAAAAAAATTAAAAGCCTTGCTAATCATATCACTACCAAAAGAACTGAATCTTAATAGTCTCTATTTGTGGTTAAAACTGAGAGCAGATGAAGGAAAAAATGTAAAGGGAAGATTTACAGCTCATGAGAAGCCCAGAAAAGGAATACAACAGAAAGAAATTTGAAGGTGAACTGGAAAACGCACTTAAAAGTTTAGACGACCATCTCTTTTTCTGCAGGGATTCAGGTACTGAAGACATTAGATTCTAATATTTGCCATGACCTAGACTCCCTGCAGCATGAGGCTTTCTGAGGCTGAGAGAAGCTTCCTCACCTGAAACAACAATCAATCAATCAGTTTGATATGGGGAGCAACTTGAAGGCATTTCATCTTCAGGAGTTTGGAAGTTTAAGAAAATTCCTTTTTTCAGAGTTGTTACTTAGGGACCTGTGCGCAGAAGTTTCTCTCAAGTCTCATTTGTGTGGTCTTGCTGGGCAACTGGGGGCCATGTAAATAAATACATCAAGGACTGGGTCTATCTTCTCACCCATGAATCGTCAGTGCCTCACATAGTATGAGTGATTAAAAAGCATTTATTGATTTGAACAAATGAATTAGTAAATGATCCCCCCAGAAAAGACAATTTGCCAGTAGTATTTCCTGTAGATAAGTAAAGGAATAATAAACCACGGATGGTAACTTGATTATCCATCATGGTTATAGAGGTTGAAGATGTGTATATGTCACTTGCATTTGCCAAAAGGGTTCATATATTATAAAGATAAAGGGAAAGGGTGCAAAGATGAAAACACAAAGATATTCATAATATCAATGATTATAGCAGCCAAATATTGGAAATAACTAAAATGTTCATAAATAAGGTATGGGATAGATAGATGAAATAGAGTACATATATATAATAGAATATTAGATTATAGAAGTTTATTATTCAGGTAAGAAGATACACATGCTCTACTGTTAAAGAAATATTGGGTAGCAATAGTAAATTAAGTATAATTTTGAACTTGTAAATTATTTAATTTATGTATAATTAATTTATACATTAATTAACAGAATGTAAGTTTTGTGTGGGTTTTTCATGGAAAGGACTTTTGAAATGTTAATAGTGCTTATCTCTGGGTAGAATAATTATTGATTACCTTTATTTTCATTGTTTTTAATTCCGTCCAACACCTAATCAAGCTCCCCTAGTCCCCAAGTACTACATTTGTCATCAGAAAGGTAATAAAATGGCTTAAAAGTAAAAAGAAAATGCTCTCTTGCTGTGGCCAGATAGTCTGTATTCTAGTTCTATCTTTGCCTGGGAATCTTTAGGAAGTTTACTACAGTCTCTTAGACCTCCTCTCCTTACCTGAAAAACAGAAATACCAGTAATGATACTTGGCCTTTTAATTTTACAAGGCAGATGTGAAAAAAAATGTGGCAATGCATAGGAAAGTATTTTGCAAACTGCAAAAAACACATATGATAATGAGGAAGAAAATGAGAAAAAAAGGGAAGAGGAAGAGGAGAAGGGGACAATGAAGTTTTAGGGTTGAGAGATGAGAAAATGAATGTGGCTAGTGGTAATATTTGGAGACATCATTAGAACAATTTTTTTTAGAGATGGATATCACTCTGATTGCCAGGCTGGAGTGCAGTGGCTATTCACAGTCACAGTCACAGTGCACTACAGCTTCCAATTCCTGGGCTCCAGTTATTCTATCTCAGCCTCAGGAGTAGCTAGAACTACAGGCATGTTACATTTCTGTTAACAGGTAAGCATAGTTTTCTAAGAGAAATGTAAACTTTTTGTTATGGAATTCAAGAAATTATATAATGTTAAATTCAAGTCATTTTTATTCCCGTTATCAAGTTCTGGAGAGAATGGCCTACGAGTCTCCTTAAGAATTAGGCTGGGTCTCTGGCCATTGTTTCTTTATGCAAAAGATTGGAAGATGTGAGTGGCGGACATGAGAGTATTGGTGGAAGCAATAAATAGTCATTTAATTAACTCAAATAGATAGCTGCCTTAAAGAGAAAATAAAAATAAATGCATAGCTAATCATCACAATTTCTTTCCAGTTTCATGACAATCTCTGTGTCTCCTTGATCAAGTCTGTTTCCTTTACTGGCCTTCAGAGTTCTCATTCATTAAACTACAATTATCAACTAAATCATCTCCTAAGTCCTCTGAGCAGTAAAATTCTATGAGTCTTAGATTTTATGGATTCCATATGTAGATTCTATACATATTTACCCCTGTCGTCTTCTTCTTACCTATAAGATAGAGAAACTGAGCTAAATTATTGTCATTCTAGTGACAAAGACATTCTTTTGGCTTCCTTGATTAATCTTGCTTACTACTAATTGGTTTGGCTGAAACATTATAATATAATGTCATTATATGATTTTAGCTTGATAAAGCTATCCAAACCTGAATTCTGCTTCTTCATTTGCAAGCTGGTAATAAAAAGAGTACCTACTTTGGATGGTAACTGTGTAGTTACATGAGCTACAATACCAAAAAATGACTATGACAGTTACCTAGCACAGAGTATGTGTGCAATTAAAATTATGCAGTAATGCTGATGCGACGTGTTTTGATTTTTTCCTGAATTTTTCTTTAAACTCAGCAGCGATTATGAGAAGACTCATTGAAATCTGGAGTTTGACTCGGAGACCCATTTCTTTATTTAAAACTCTATAGAATCACATCTCACATAATCTAAAGAATGCCATGTTCTAACTGGCTCCTGAATGTTGACTGGATCAACAATTAAATGATGGCAGAAATAAAGATGTTCTTCGAAACCAATGAGAATGAGGACACAACATACCAGAATCTCTGGGACACATTTAAAGCAGTGTCTAGAGGGAAATTTATAGCAATAAATGCTCACATGAGAAACAAGGAAAGATCTAAAATCGACACCCTATTGTCAAAATTGAAAGGGCTAAAGGAGCAAGATCAAAACAACTCAAAAGCTAGCAGAAGACAAGAAATGACTAAGATCAGAGCAAAACTGAAGGAGATAGAGACAAAAATAAAAAATAAAAAAAAAATAAAAAAAAAACACTCTCCAAAAAATCAATAAATCCAGGAGCTGGTTTTTTTGTAAAGATCAACAAAATAGACAGACCACTAGCCAGATTAATAAAAAAGAAAAGAGAGAAGAATCAAATAGATTAAATAAAAAACTATAAAGGGGATATCATCACCAATCCCACAGAAATACAAACTACCATTAGGGATTACTACAAACAACTCTATGCACAGAAACCAGTATACCTAGAAGAAATAGATAAATTCCTGGACACTTGCACCCTCCCAAGACTAAACCAGGAAGAAGTTGAAACCCTGAATAGACCAATAACAAGGGCTGAAGTTGAGGCAGCAATTAATAGCCTACCAACCAAAAAAAAGTCCAGGTTCAGATGGGTTCACAGCTGAATTCTACCAGATGTACAAAGAGGAGCTGGTACCAATCATTCTGAAACTATTCCAAACAATACAAAAAGAGGAAATCCTTCCCAAATCATTTTATGAGACAAACATCATCCTGATACCAAAACCAAGCAGATACTCAAAAAAAAAAAAAAAAAAAAAGAAAACTTCAGGCCAATATCCATGATGAACACAGATGCAAAAATCTTCAATAAAATGCTAGCAAACCAAAAAAGCTTATTCATCACGATCAAGTAGGCTTCATCCAGGGATGCAA
>CAUYLG010048907.1:0-18180 GCA_963573385.1 Cacajao melanocephalus
TTAGCACATGTTCTTTTAGCTCTGAGAAGTTTGTTATTGCTCACCTTCTGAAGCCTGTTTCTGTCAATTCATCAGATTCATTCTCCATCCATCTTTGATCCCTAGCTGTTGAGGAGTTGTGATCCCTTGGAGGAGGCGAGAAGTTCTGGGTTTTTGGTGTTTTCATCCTTTTTGTGCTGGTTTCTTCCCATCTTAGTGGCTTTATCTACCTGTGGTCTTTGTAGTTGGTGACTTTCAGATGGGGTCTCTGAGTGGACGTCCTTTTTGTTGATGTCGAAGCTATTGCTTTCTGCTTCTAGTTTTCCTTCTAACAGTCAGGCCCCTCTGCTGCAGGATCACTGGAGGTCCACTCTGGACCCCACTTGCCTGTGGATCACCCATGGGGGCTGCAGAACAGCAAGGGTTGCCACTGGTTTCTTCCTCTGCTATCTTCATCCCAGAAGGGTACCCGCCAGATGTCGGCCTGAGCTCTTCTTTATGAGGTGTCTCTTTGGGTATATGGGGGTCAGGGAGCTGCTTGATGAGATGGTCTGTCCCTTATAGGAGCTGAAATGCTGTGCTAGGAGCGCCATTGTTCCGTGCAGAGCTGTTGGGCAGGTACTTTTAAGTCTGCTGCAGGGGAACTCATAACTGCCTCTTTTCCCAGGTGCTCTGTTCTAGGAAGGTCGGTTTTGTTTATACGTTCCTGTCATGCTGCTGCCTTTTTTCACAGATGCCCTGCCCCACATGGAGTAGTCTAGTCACAGTCTGCCAGCAGAGGCATTGCTGAGCTGCCGCAGGCTCTGCCCAGCTGCTGTGTGAACTGCCTCGGTAGTGGCAGACTGCCTCAGTAGTGGGGGACGCCCTTCCCCCCACTGAGCTGGACCATCCTGGGTCCAGCTGCGCTTGCTGCTAAACTCTCAATCCAGAGCGTTTCAGATTGCTTGTTTTGTGGTGGTGGTACCCACCGAGCCAGATTGCCTGGCTCCCTATCTCAGCCCCCTCCCTTTCAGTTGAATGGGTGGCTCTATCTCCCAGGTGGTCCAGGCACCAGTTGAAATGGCCGCCCAGACTTGTTTGAGTTTCTGTGTGCCGACCCAGCACCGGCTGAAACCGTTGTGCTGAAAACTCGTGGCACTTTTCTGCCCAGGAATCTCCTGGTCTGTGGGCAGTAAAAACTTGTTTGGAAATGCATTGAGCACTCACCCTCTGCACTGTTCTCACTGGGAATTGCACTCCGGAGCTGTTCCTATTCAGCCATCTTGGATCCTCCCACAACTCCAATATTCTTTTATGATTAAAAAAACACTCTCAACAAATTAGGTATAGAAGTAATGTACCTCAACACAATATAAAGATCATATATGGCCAGCCCACAGCAACATCAAACTCAAGGGTGAAAAACTGAAAGCTTTTCCTCTAAAACAGGAACAAGACAGGATGCCCACTGATATGGTTTGGCTCTGTGTCCCTATCCAAAACTCATCTTGAATTGTACTCCCATAATTGCCACATGTTGTGGGAAGGAGCTGGGGGGAGACAATTTGAATCATGTGGGTGGTTTCTCCCATACTGTTCTTGTAGTAGTGAATAAGTCTCATGAAATCTGATGGTTTCATCAGCATTTTTCACTTTTGCATCTTCCTCATTTTTCTCTTGCCACTGCCATTAAGAAGTACCTTTTGCCTCCCTCCATGATTCTGAGGCCTCTTTAGCCATATGGAACTGTAAGTGCAACTGAACCTCTTTTTCTTCCAATCTCAAGTATGCCTTTATCAGCAGCATGTAAATGGACTAATATACTCACTCTCACCAATTATTTTCAATACATAATACTGGAAGTCCTAGTCAGAATAACTAGGCAACAAAATGAAATCTAAGACATAAGAATTGAAAGGAAAGAAGTAAAATTGTCCTTGTTTGCAGATAATATGATCTTATGTATAGAAAACTCTAAAAACTACATGAAGAAACTGTTAGAACTAATAAATAAATTCAGTAAAATTGCAGAATACAAAATAAACATTTAAAAAACTAGTAGGATTTCTATACATTAACAAAAAACTATCCAAGAAAAAATTTTTTAAAAACAATCCCATTTATTATAGTATCCAAAAGAATAAAATACTTAGAAAAGAATTTAACCAAGGAGGTAAAAAAAGATCTGTACACTGGGATTAAATGCAGTGTCTCATGCCTGTAATCCCATCACTTTGAGAGGCTGATGTGAAAGGACTGCTTGATCATTTACAGGCAGCCTCCTTTGCATCTTTCAAATAAAACTACTAAACTAAATAAAATATATTTAGAACTAGTCTTTAGCATATGTCAAGCATGTTTTGAGAATCCGTGGCTCCTGCCCCACAGTTTTTTCCACAAGGAACCCTTATATAATGGTATCTGAAATGCCTACATTAATACAGAAAGAAGATCAAGAAAGAAGAAAGATATCAGACATTTGTCTGCTATCACCACCTCATATTTTATCAGTTCTCACCCCTGACCCCAACATCCCTCTGCAGACTGCGTGACCAAACACATTTTTCAGACAGAGAAGCAAAGTCCACAGAAGGGGGAATAGTGAAGATCTGAGAAGGCACTGTTCTAATTTGCGGGGCTTTGATGAATATGTTAGAACTTTCTCTACAATTTAAACAGAAGATAGGGGATGTGACAGCAGAAAGGAGACTACTACGCATGATGTGTTTGATTCTACTAAATGGGACAGTGGTTAAAGTTAGAATTTAATTTACAAGTCCTGTATTTATATAAAACATTCCAACTAACACAATGATACTTAGTACTTCAATTAGCCTACTGTTTGTTCTATTTTAGTTGACAATAAACTATGTTTTATAACTGCTATTTTCCTAAATACTACTTACTTCCCTAACTGTAGATTTCTTTCCTGTTCGCTTCTTGTTATTTCTTGTATCAAGCATGAGTTTATTCTAGCTATCAATTGCACAATTTCACTTCCTTGAAAGAGTCTTTGCATCTAGTGATGAGCTCTAATGTCTGGAAATTCTCCTAGCTTCCATTCTGGTTATAGTTAAGTCTTTATTGACCTTAGCAATTTAATGAGATGCATCTGCCCCTGGTTTGTTCACTTCCAAATATAAAGACATGAGGGAACTGTTTAATCACATTTGCCATGTGTTCAGATGATCCAATTAAAAACACTAGGTATATCAGATAATAATAATAACCAAATAATGCAAGATTAAAATCATTTTTGTGAAACAGTTTTTAGGCGAATTTTAAAGAACAATATTCTCTTGCTTTTCTTTGTATTAAATTGGGAGGAAGCTGGGACAAAATCTCTTTCTCTTTACAATTACTTTTTTGTGTATTATGTCTAGTTCCTTGCTATTCAAAGTATGGTCCAAGGAGGCTGGGCACAGTGTAATCTCAGTACTTTGAGAAGCCAAAGCCAGAGGATCACTTGAGGTCAGGAGTTCAAGACCAGTCTGGCCAACATGGCAAAACCCCGTCTCTACTAAAAATACAAAAATCAGCCAGGTGTGGTGTCGTGTGCCTGTGTTCCCACCTATTGGGAGACTGAGGCAGGACAATCAGTGAGCCGAGATTGCGCCACTGTACTCCAGGCTGAGCAACAGAGGGAAACTTCATCTCAACAACAACAACAAAAATGGTCCAGGGAATTTGTTAGAATTGAAAATTTCAGGTCCCACTCTAGAACTTCTCAGTGAGAATCAACATATGAAAAGAATCACCAGATGATTCAAATGCACATTTATGCTTTGTTAGATGGAAAGAAAGAACAAAACTCAATAACAAATTTTAAAAGTCATCATAATAAAAGTATAGTTAGATATTAAAAATAGATGCTATCAATTCTTTCTCAACACATCAGCATTGACACTTTAATACCAAAGAAGATATTTCTAAGGTAAATAGTATTGTAAAGGACCAATCATTAAGCATTTCTTTATAATACTATTTATTATATATTATTAAATATTAAGTTATATATATATGTATACTTTAAGTTCTGGGATACATGTGTGCAACGTGCAGGTTTCTTACATACATATACATGTGCCATGGTGGTTTGTTGCACCCATCAACCCCTCATCTACAGCAGGTATTTCTCCTAATGCTATCCTTCCCCTAGTCCCCCACCCTACCAACAGGCCCCAGTGTGTGATGTTCCCCTCCCTTTGTCCATGTGTTCTCATTGTTCAATTCCCACTTATGAGTGAGAACATGTGGTGTTTGGTTTTCTGTCCCTGTGTTAGTTTGCTGAAAATAATAGTTTCCAGCTTCATACATGTCCCCGCAAAGGACATGAACTCATCTTTTTTATGGCTGTGTAGTATTCCATGGTGTATATGTGCCACCATGGTGTATAAGCTGGACATTTTCTTTATCCAGGTTATCATTGATGGGCATTTGAGTTAGTTCCAAGTCTTTGCTATTGTGAATAGTACTGCAATAAACTTAGGTGTGCATGTGTCTTTATATTAGAATGATTTCTAACCCTTTGGGTATATACCCAGTAATGGGATTGCTGGGTCAAATCGTATTTTTGGTTCTAGATCCTTGAGGAATCACCACACTGTCTTCCACAATGGTTGAACTAATTTACACTCCCACCAACAGTGTAAAAGTATTCCTATTTCTTTACATCCTCTCCAGCATCTGCTGTTTCCTGACTTTTTAATGATTACCATTCTAACTGGCATGAGATGGTATCTCATTGTGGTTTTGATTTGCATTTCTCTAATGAGTGGTGATGATGAGCTTTTCTTCATATGTTTGTTGGTTGCATAAATGTCTTCTTTTGAAATGTGTCTGTTCATATCCTTTGCCCACTTTTTGATGGGGTTGTTTTTTTCTTGTAAATTTGTTTAAGTTCCTTGTAGATTCTAGACATTAGCCCTTTGTCTGATGGATAGATTGCAAAAATTTTCTCCCATTCTGTAGGTTGCCTGTTCACACCGATGATAGTTTCTCTGTCTTAAAAATGTGTTTGGTCATGCAGTCTGCAGGGGGATGTTGAGGTCAGGGGTGAGAATTGATCAAATATGAGGTGGTGATAGCTGACAATTAAATGTCTGATATCTTTCTTCATTGCCAGGATTGGGGGACAGGAGAAGGAAGGCAGGGGTGAGTAAACAGAACACAAAGGATTTTTAGGGCAGTGAAACTACCTCCATGATACTATAATGGTGGATATAGGTCATTACACATTTGTCAAAACCCATAAAATGTACAACACCAAGAGTATTGTACCATATCCTAGTATAAACTATGGACTTTGGGTGATAATGATATATCAACCTATGTTCACCATTTGTAAAAACATGAACGATTCTGGTTCAGGATTTTGATAGTGAAGGATACTGTCATATGCGGAGGCAGGGAGCATATGGGAACTCTCTGTACTTTCCACCCAATTCTGCTGTGAACCTAATACTGCTCTAAAAAATAAAATATATTTAAAAGGAAAATATAATACAATGAAAAATATTGTCCTCACCCTTGATGCTTAAGTCTCCTCTCCATAGGCACAAAATTTTCTAGTTTTCTGATATAAATATGATAGAATTTTTCTTTTTTTCTACAAATAGCAATGTACTGCACACTGTATTTTGTACCTTGCTTTTTTCGCAAAAGGAGATTTTCAATAGTGGTATAGAAAAAAATCTTCTTTGTTCTTTTCAATAGCTGTGTAGTCTTGTATGAATGAAAAATAATTTGTTTAATCAGTTCCCTATTGATGGAAATGAAAGGTTTTTCTAATCTTTTGCTATTACCAACAACTCTGCAATGAATAATGTTATCTCCATGTCATTTTTTAAATAAGCATATAAATATTTGTAAAAATAAAGTCCTAGAAATTAAATTATTGAGTCAAATAATACATGCATTTGTAATTTTAATATATATTTCCAAAATTTCCTTTATACAGGATTGTACCAAATCACATTCCCTATGGCAAAGTATCATTGGAATATACTCAGGAAGACTGTGCAATCAAACTTTTGGATCTTTTCCAACTTCCTGGTTAAAAAAAAGTGGCATCATGTCCTTATAATTTTTGTGGGTGCTCTTTATATATTAATGCACCTTTTATCTGTAACAAGAATTGCAGATGTTTTCCTAGCTTTATTTATCCCTGGCTTTATATCAAATTATTTTTTATGTAGATTTTCAAAAATAGTTGAATTTATCAATGTTTTCTTTTACAGCTTTAGGAATTTTTGTCACAGTTAGAAAGGTCATATTACTCAAGATGATTAAAAAATCTCATAAAAAATAAAAAGACTAAAGTTTTCATGATTCTATTATTCCCATTTAAATTTTTAAACTCGTTTTAGACTCATTTTTAATTTCTCCTGCTGTAAGGTAAAAAGTAAGGCTCCAATTTTTTTTTCAGGTGACTACTTGGTTAATCCAACACTATTAATAATTTATCTTATTTCCCCACTCCACCTCCACTGATGTTAGATGTCACTTTTGCCATACACTAAATTCTTGTATGTATTTGAATCCATTTCTATGCTATCTATTTTCACATTGATTTTTCTGATTCTTCATGTGCCAGTACCATACTGTTTTAATTACTGTAGCCTTATATTAAATTCTAACATCTTGTATGTGAGTGCCCCTCATTACTCTTCTTTTCCAGAGTTTTTCTTAGTATCCTTGCCTGGTTTCTCTACATGAAATTTTAGAACCATCTTGCTTAGGTAAACAAAAAAAAATCTTGTTGGTATTTTTACTGAGATAATATTAATTTATAGATGAATTTAGGAAGAATTGATGATTTTAAATAATTTTGAACTTTCCTTCTAAGTATGATTTACTTGTCCACTTGTTCAGCCCTTTTTTATGTTTATTGGTTGTGTTTTTATGTTTATATTATACAGCTCTTATGCATTTCTTGTTAAGTTTATAAGAAGTCTATTCTTTTTTTTTTTTTTTTTTTTAAGACAGACTCTCACTCTTGCCCAGGCTGGAGTGCAATGGTGTGATCTCAGCTCACTGTTACCTCCACCTCCAGAGTTCAAGTTATTCTTGTACTTCAGCCTCTAGGGTAGCTGGGATTACAGGCATGTGCCACCACACCTGCCTAATTTTTGTATTTTTAGTAGAGACGAGGTTTTACCATGTTGGACAGGCTGGTCTCAAACTCCTGACCTCAAGTGATCTGCCCTACTTGGCCCTCACAAAGTGCTGGGATTACAGGCATGAGCCACCACACCCAGCCAAGTTTATTCTTAATTATCTTTCCTTTTGTAAATGGAGTATTTTCTTCTATTATATAGATAGGATCTTGCTATGTTCCCCAGGCTGGAGAGCAGAGGCTATTCGCAGGTGCAATCACAGCACATTACACTCCCAAACTCCTGGGCTCAAGCTATCCTCCCATCTTAGCCTCCTGAATAGCTGCAATAACAGACACCTGCCACCATGCCCAGCTTATTTGCTCACTTATTGAGCGGATTTGAAATATTTTCCACCAACACTAAGTGGAGGTTGAAGGAAATAACAATGGGAAATTGTTCTAAATAACATAAAGGCAAGGATTAAAGAAAATAACAACTATACTGTGTTGCTACTCAGCAGATTCTGTTATACAGAAATGGGAAGAGAAAGCCACAGTGATTTGCCTACACATTCATCTCCCTGGTGCAAGTGGGTATTGTTCTGTACCCTGTGGCAGGATTACAAATATTGACAGGGAACAAGTACACAAAGTTGTTATAGAAACCAGAATGTTTTAGCTCAGAGTTATTTACAGAGAACTTTCAGGATTATCATATTCAATAAACCAACTCTTGTTTTGCTTCATCCTGTGCTAGTGCATCCCAATCAAATATCTATTTTTAAGAGTTCTTCAATCAGCTGTACTTCTTTACATAAGAATTCAGGAGTCAGTGGATGGTGACCACATCACAAAAGTATCATTTATGAGTAGCATTTTTGTATCACATGTTTGAAGCTTGTTCATACTTGCCTCAACCATTGTCGAGTTTGCTGGTTTCCATAATACAGGAACAAGGTGGCTATTAACTACTGCCGTCAGCAGATAAATATTTCCTTCAATGTAGCCGGTGTCTGTGTTGCCTGATATTGTGGTACTGTGGGACTAGGCTCTTCACATTCTTTCAACTTACCTTTAAGGCTAGACAGTGGCACCTGCCTCTGACTATCGTTTTTGTCCTTAATTGTGAACTGTATTTTTCCAGCCATCCAGGAGGATCTTTGAAAAAGTTGGGTTTTTGTCTGAAAAGATAATTGCACAATGAGGATATTCATCACCTTTGAAGGATCTTTTGAGCCGTTCGATATTTCAGCAGATGAAACTGTGGAGGCTGTCAAGCTGATGATAAAGGTATGTACTTTGTTTCCGAGCCACCAAAATGTATATTAATTTTAACTATGCACGCATTTAAAAATATACGAAGGGTAGAGATGCTATTGGGCACATTTTCAGCAAAGAGAGAATGAAAACTACTTGAAAATACTATTATTTGCTTACACAATAGATTTATAAGAAGATGGTAACTCTGGTGGTGTTCAACAAGAAAGCAAATGGAGCCAGTCAATTCTCAAGAAAAAAAAGTCTGACTTCTTTTTAGGGAATGTGTGGGTTGTGCATAGGCTAGATAATATTATTGCAATTCTTCATAAAGGGACAAAAGCAAGACACTAACTTCAGGCTATATAAGTGGGACATGCCAGTCATCAGATAAATGTCTTAGTTGGTGAGCAAAAAACTAAAGAACCAAAGGATTTTGGAAGCAGAGAGGACTTTAGAGAACTTGTGGGCAATGGCTTCATTTCGTATTCAGGGAAAACTGAAGCTCAGAGAGGCTGACTGTCTTACCCAGGATCACAGAGCCAGAATAAGAAATAACTTGGGTACAGTATCTTCCTTATAAATTTCATATGAATGTTCACTCTAAAATAAAAAATTAAGCAAAATATTTAGTTTCTGATCATAAAATATTTAACTTGGAGATGGCCATTCCTATTTGCTAAGAAGCATTAACTGAACCATAGTTACATGACATTCAGTTGATTATTATGATGACTGAAATCTAGATCTTGTAACACAAGGGATCTTAACCTTTATGTCTTATGAATCCCTTTGGAAGTCTGGTGAAGTCTATAGACTGCATCTCAAAATGTCTTTAAAGGCATAAAATAAAATAAACATGATAGAAATGAAACTTGTTATATTGAAATGCATTTTCAAATACTAAAAAGCAAATGTATGATATAGTGACATGTGGACTTATTTATTAACAACATTAACAAGTTCTAGCAGCTCATCTAATAACTATTGTATTTTCAAAATACAGATCAGTGTAAATATTTTGAAATATTTGCAACAATTATAACGTGCTATGAAAACATCTGTGACGTCTATTGGTGTCAGTCACAGGTATAGTGACTACTGCTACTTTAATTTGCTGCTTACATGAGTAGTTGGAAACAAAATCTCAACTTCATTTAGAGTTAATAAAATAAAGATGTAGTTTTTTCCCATCTAAATTCTATCCATAAACTTTTCAGGAGTACTCTAAGTTAAGAACCCCTATTTAATACTTCTTCCCTTTGTCTCAAACAATTATAATGCTCAGAGGAAAAAATGAAAAGGAAAAGAGAGTACATTTCTGGTCTAGTAATATAGAGATGTACTGTTTTCATAATGTGCTATTGATTTTTAAGGATTATTTCCACATTCCTCTCTCTGAAGACAAACAAGGCAGGCGGTATCTGGAGTTGATATATGCTGGAGCCGCTCTGAAGGACAGTTGGAGTCTTGCTGATGTTGGAATATCTTTCTGTTCAACTCTCAAATGCTTTGTTAAGGTATGATGGTCAGGATAGCATTTGTCTAAGATATCTATCTCATTTTGAAAAAAATTGGGATAGTCAACCAAAGTAATTCCATAATTTAGAAAGACGTTGTCTCTTTTTGCCTTCTCCTCACTTCCATTCGTATAACTGGTCTTATGCATGCTTTGTGCTGTAAGGGGAAGTAAGATACGGAGAAGGGAGACAGTTGCCTCCTGTTTACTCTTCTTCCTCTTGCCTCCCCACTCCCTTTATTGCCTGTCCCATTCTGTCATCATAGAGCTCACCACAAACCAATATGAAAACAAAGCCAAGGGGTAGATCTGGAATTTTGATGTGGGAAGAAGAGCATTAGGTCACTTCAGTGGGACCACAGTGATTACTGGCAGTGGAATGAGGAAGGAGAAGAAATTCTAAGTAACAATAAGAATGAAAGAGAATTTTCTGCATCCAAATCCAGCCAAAGTAGCAATTCCAATTAGGTGTACACGCAATGAAGATAGCTTTTTTCATTTATAGAGGGTCCTTAATCAATGGTGCTTAACTTAAGATGCACGGTTGGGCTTTAAGAACCTTAAAAAATCCCTGAAGTTGTAGTACATACAAAATTATGTGCCTGGAGATTTTCTGAGTCTAAGATCTGTGTGTTCAACAATTTTTTAAAGGAATGGGTGGTCCGAAGAATTTAAATGATGCTGCTCTAGGGTAGAAGTATTATCCTGTATTAGCGCTTCATCATACATAAAAATATGAACCTTAAGAAACTTAGCAAAGCATACATTCTCCACAAAATGTGGCACCAAGTTTCTCATATTTAACATTTAAAAGATTACGGTAATTAAAGTTAACTCTTTCTTTTAATATGTGTTAGTAATTGACTAAATGGATGTTTTAAAAAAAATACTCTGGCTGGCCACGGTGCCTGTAATCCCAACACTTTGGGACCCTGATCACTTGAGACCAGAAGTTCAAGACCAGCCTGGCCAGCATGGCAAAACCCCGTCTCTACTAAAAAAACAAAAATTAGCTGGGCATGGGTGGCACACATCTGTAATCCCAGCTGAGGCATGAGAATCGCTTGAACTTGGGAAGCAGAGGTTGCAGTGAGCTGAGATTGCACCACTACACTTCAGCCTGGGCAACAGGGTGAGACCTTGTCTCAGAAAAAAAAAAAAAAAAAAAGGAACAGTCTTCAATATTTATTATTAAATAAGAAAGACAAGTTACAGAATAATGAACATTGAATCATCCCACTTACATAAACAAAAGACTATATTTACATGCGTTTAAATGTTTTATTTTCTCCCTCATTCACTCAGAAAATGGAAGTATAATATTACATTTCAAAGTAGACCAAATTCCAGCCATTTCTTAATGTCTTCTCTTTATATCTTTAAATATATTTCCATACTATGTTTTTGGTATCATACAGGATCAACTCTCTAAAATTTCCCAGAATTCTGTAATGCCAATCATAAGGTTCAAGACTTTTCATTGTTTGCTTGCTTAGAGATAGTGGTGTAAGTTCAATACGAACATTTGAGCTGACTGGAAGAATCTGATGGCTCTTCAGGGATGTAAGTTTGTTAAGAGTATGAATAGGATACTTTTATTTAACTAAGGACTTATTTTATTTTTATTATTTAACATTTTAAAATTGTATTTATTTTTGTCTAGGTAGCATGTTCACATAGTTCTCAATTCAAAAGGTACAAAAAGATACACAGTAAAAAGTCTCCTGGCTGGGTGTGGTGGCTCACACCTGTAATCCCAGCACTTTAGGAGGCTGAGGCGGGTGGATCACCTGAGGTGGGGAGTTTGAGACCACTCATGGCGAAACCCTGTCTCTAATAAAAATACAAAAATTAGCTGGGTGTGGTGGGCATGGCTGTAATCCCAACTACTCAGGAGGCTGAGGCAGGAGAATAGTTTGAACCCAGGAGGCGGAGGTTTCAGTAAGCCAAGATTGCACCATTGCACTCCAGCCTAGGTGACAGAGTGAGACTCCATTTCACAAAAAAAAAAAAAAAAAAAAAAAAAAGGAAGAAAGAAAGAAAAAGAAAAGAAAAGTCTCCCTCCTCTGGCCCCCAGTTTCCCTCCCCAGATGTAACTTATGTTCACAGTTCTACTTACAAAAACATTTCCTAAATTCTGCTAATAAAGCATCATATATTACAGTGATGCAAGCTTCACACTGAACTCTTTTACCTAAAGTTTGAAACTGCTAATTCTATAAATAGAAAGTAGGCGTAAAAGAGGTTATTCAATGAAACCAATCTGAGCAAGATGGCAAGACCCCATCTCTGCAAAAATATTTCAAAAATTAGTCAGGTGTGGTAGTGCACACCTGTAATCCCAGGTACTTGCAAGGCTGAGGTGGGAGGATTGCTTGAACCCAGCCTGTGCAAGAGAGTGAGACCCTGTCTTAAAAAAAGAGCAGTTTATTCAAGAGAGACAGGGCAGAAGTCACAAGACTGGTCAACACATAGAGTTTAATTAAAAACTCTCAAGTTCCATAAAATTTTACTCACTGTACTCTTCATTCCTCATACTTCGAGGCCTGGGACATTTGGAGAATATCCCAGGCCTCAAAGAATGATACCAGCTCTATCATGATGCCCTATCTCAGGTTACCAAAGGCTGCTTTTCCTTGTAGTGTAAGTTCAATACTAACATTTGAGCTGACTGGAAGAATCTGATGGCTCTTCAGGATGTAAGTTTGTTAAGGGTGGAATAAAATCATGTTATTGCTTTACTGAATAATTAGATATATACACATTTAAGGAGTACCTTTCTTACTTAACTATGTTTAACTATGTTACTTTGTGAAAGTTAGTTTGCCTTGAGAGAGATGGAAGATGCCACAGTAAGGGAGGGAATGAATCCCTGAAATGCATCTCTTTAGCATCTCTAAATTTTGGTAAAACTTAGAAATATCATAATGTGAACCCAAAACTTTTGTAAAGTTCAAAAACTTGGCAAGTAAGCGGTTTTTCTTTTTAAAAAGGTACAAGTAGATATTACATCTCATGAAATAAATCCAAAATATTTGGCTAACTTATTGTGTTTATATTTTTGTGTGCTTACAAGGTTTTGCTTGTGTGAAAAAGAGGGAGAGACACTGGATAAATACAGAGATTATCTACTGTTAAGTATATTCTTTAAATAGTCAATACTTTTTCCAGCTTCTCTGTATATTATACTTTTCTTTTAATGGTAATACAGACACATTTGGAAAAGAAATGGAAATAGGGGTAATACACAAATAGTGAGAAAAGAACATTGTATTAACTTTTCCTTCTTTGGGAAAGAACTCTTATAGAAGCCATAATCAATATTTCCTATGGCATATAGTTCCAATTTCTATTAATACAGGAGTCAGTCCTGACCATTCATTGCTGATGCTGCTGCAGTTCACTGTGTTCCTATAAACCATGGCATGAGGCACTGCAAAAGCATATGTTTTTGTACAACAGGCAGAGGTGCTATCACTTTCACCTCCTTCACTTTAACCTGTGTTATTGTGGAAATCATTGCTTAAGTTTTGTCCACTGTTTTCACTCAGTGCTTAGAATAGTACCTGATATAGTACATAGTAGGCTGTACATGGTAGGCTGTATAATACATAGTAGGCTGTATAATACATAGTAGGCTGTACATAAATGAATTGATTAAGGTTTGAGAGGTAAAGTATGGAAATTAACAAGACAGTATATGATTGTCTGCAATTCATAGCAAGGTACTGAGATGCATTTCAGGAATCCATTCCCTCCCTTACTGTGGCATTTCCCATTTTTCTCTACTTTCAAGGCAAAGCACTCCCCAGTATTCTAAGCTTTTCCCCTGACTAACATCAAGGTTTTTAGTTGCAAGCAGCAGAAACAAAGCCTAGATAATTTAAGGAGAAAATAAATATTGAAAAGCTATTGAGTAATTTTCAGGAGACTGGAGAATCAGTCTTAGAGATTATGCAGCCAGAAACAACATCTAAAGCATGCCCCAGAAGAAATCTGGGAAGGCCACCTCTGCAGGCAACACTGAGCCCTCAAAGCAGGCATTGGACATGCTGCCCGTCCTGCTGCTAGGCCAGCAATGCTTCAGAAATGCCATTGCCCAGAGACTTTGCTATACTTCTCTGCCTTATTGGCTTTTAATTTAAAGTGGGAATAGATAGGTAAGTCTGATTGGGAGCACCTTGTCACAAGTCCATGCTCTACTGCAAGAGGGCAGCTATCCAGCTTGTTGTGCTTTCCACAGCATGAAGTGGGCTCAGCCTCCCTAAGACTCCTTCTGGTTTCCCTACCTCCTTCTATAACCATACTTGTGCCAACCAAGTGCTGGGGTCAAAACATAATTAATCCCCCTGACATCCCTGGAATGTTGTGAAAAGCTGGTTGTTGTTGTTTTTTCTTCTTTTGAGACACCATCTTACTCTGTTGCCCAGGCTGGAGTGCAGCGGCACAATCTTGGCTCACTGCAACCTCTGCCTCCCAGGTTCAAGCGATTCTCCTGCCTCAGCCTCCCAAGTAGCTGAGATTACAGGTGTGTGCCACCATGCCCAGCTAATTTTTTGTCTTTTTAGTAGAGACAGAGTTTCATTGTGTTAGCCAGGATGGTCTTGATCTCCTGACCTCATGATCCACCCACCTCCGCCTCCCAAAATGCTGAGATTACAGGCGTGACCCTCCGCAACCGGCTGATAAAAAGCTGTTTTATGCTGAGAGACTGAGTTAACTGTAGTACCATTGAGTAGATGTCTATTAGATAAGTTAGAGAAGTTTGTACTATCCTGACAAGTCTAAAATTGATTCAAAATGATATACATTTTAGCTTTCAAAAGGCACTGTTAACATATAAACACCAAAATCCAGGAAATATATATGTGGTTTTACATTTAACCATTTTTATACACAAAAGCATGTATAAACATGTTTCTTTAAAATTTACACATGAAAGCATGCTTCTTAAAAATGGCTCTCTTTTCTAAGATGAGTCATAACAAAAGGTATGAAAAGAATCTGGTGAAGAAACGTACTCCAATTCAATGTCCAAGACTCCAAGGATAATCTCTCCAGGAAGACTACCACCCAAGAGGAGAAAAACTTCTCCTGAAGACATCTCACTGGAATTCATTCAGTTCAACAAAAACAAATATTATTTCCCCTTTTAGTTCACTCTGAAATAGTTGGGGCAAGCTTTTGCTTGCTTAGTGCTGCAACTCCAAAACAGTAAAATATAAAAAAAAGCAGAACTTGAGAAAAAAATATAGCAGTATATTCAAAACTTTCATTAACTTGTTTTCTTTCAGTCAGTTCTGTTTAACTTTTCCTTTTTTATTGTTAAAGTACATGTATGAATTTACAGTAAGTTTGCATTTTTTTTGAAGGTAAGCGTGGAATTATTCTCATGAAATAGAATGTATTTGTTTTTACTGAAAAGTAAGATACTTTGTGTATATCTCCTGTGTTGGTTTGTTTGTGTCTCAGTTTGTTTATAAAGGGAAATGTCTAATTTTATATATGTCCAAAAGTGATTTGTGCATGGTGTTATTTATTTAATAGCATCTGACTTCCTTGGGTGTGACTGACCAGCCTTCTCTGATTCAGAATACATGGGGTGAAGTATCATATATAGAAAGAGGTAGAGAGATGCCTTCTCTTATGTGGATAAGATGGGTTAGCAAGTTGCTATTAATTGGCATCTACCTACTCCCTCGTCATACAACCAAATGAGGAAGTATTGACAACTAATGTGCCTCACTAGAACTCAAAATGGGTTTTCCCATAAAAACAAGCTTTATAAAAAGGTGAATATGTAGAGTTAAAAGATTGCAATGAGAACTATGATCCAGATACATTGTGGATTGAAAAGGCCTGGGATGTCATTCAACATTTATTATTTATTTACAAGATAAAAAGTTCCTGAGTGCTAAAAAAAAAAAAAAAAAAAACACAAACAGAACTCTGTAGGTGTTAATTTTCTTGAGACTTAAGAAACTTGCTTCATTAATAATTTATAATATTTTCTTCCTTCCACTTTTTATTTTCATCTAAAGATTGCCAGATCAGCTGGGCACAATGGCTCACTCCCATAATCCCAGTACTTTGGGAGGGTGAGGTAGATGGATTGCTTGAGGCCAGGGGGTCCAGACCAGCCTGGGCAACATAGCTAGGACCTGTCTCTACAAATAAGAATTTAAAAAGTAGCTGGGTGTGGTGGCGAGTGCCTGTACTTGGGAGGCTGAGGCGGGAGGATTGCTTGAGTCTGGGGGTTTGAGGTTACTGTGAGCTCTGATAATTTCAGCCTGGGCACTTCAGCCTGGGCAACAGAGTGAGACCCTGTCTCAAATAAAAAAAAAGATTGCCAGCTATTTTGTAATTCTCCCTTATTACTTGTTCCAGAGTCAGTTATATGTATACTAGGTTATAGATGCTTATCTTTATAGATATAAATAGGTAATTATTCATATTCTGAGAAGCTTCTTTTTAACTTATTTATCTAACCTCATATAGCTAGTTAACTTAAAAGTGACTTGAGAGCCAGTATGGAGGTGCATTCTTTCCCCAGTTACTCATGAGATGGGAGGACTGCTTGAGCCCAGAAGTTCAAGACCAGCCTGGGCAACATAGGGAGCCCTAGACTCTAAAAAAAAAAAAAAATTTTTTTTAAAGAGTGACTTGGGTATCTGCTATTTTGTTTGCATGTTATTCTATTTGCATTTGTTTTGTTGTTTGCATTTAATTTGCTATTTGCATTTAATTCTAAATATAAATTAGGAATTTTTAAAGAAATAAAAAAGAGCTATTACATAAAATACAAATTTTCTCTCTTTCCCACTATCTTTTTATTCAGTTTTCATAGGAATTTCTGCCTGCCCATAAATATTATCTAGATTAGCTTGAACAGACATTTGCCTTATGGAACTATAGGCAAGCATGGCATGGCAAAAGGGAAAGGGTGAATCCTTTGTACTTTAAATTTGTATTGCATGGGTTTATGAGAAACTATCATCAAAAATTTTTCTAAGCACATTAGTCTCAGTGGGCAACTCAGCTTGCTGATCTGGCTTTATGTGCAGTCACAGAAGAACCAAACCTGTTCCTATTCACGTCAATCACCGATATGGGGACTAGATCAAAGTATTGTAGCCTTAAATTTCATCAGCAACATCAATCCTCAAAGGCTTTTTCAAAAAGGTCTCCATGTTGACTATGTTACTGCAATATGTTATGTGGGAGAGGGGAATGAATTTAATGTATTATGAGTCTGCAGGAGGGAAGGGTCCCTGGAGAAACCAGAGAGGGATTCTGATGAAAGAAAGAGGGGAAGGAAATAAAGGAGGGGCAAGCCAGCACTGACAGGTTGGAGTCTCCTGGAGAATCTGGAGGCAAGATACCAGGTTCTGAGAGAGTCCCGCATTCGTGGGCATTCTGTGGCAGCACCATGCACTGGTATCTGCCAACCCAACAACAGATCGTTGCAGAAAAATATTATTGTCCTGAATCTGCTAAAGAGGAAGTAAAGTCAGTTTCATTTTTCATTAGAAAAGTGGAAATGATAATAATCTTTTCCTCCCCACCTGCTTCCCATTTTTCCTATTTGTTATATTTTGAGTTTGGGCTTGGCTTGTTTAAACTGTTGTTAACAGAAGGACTAATATTTTCCTCAAACTTTCCATGTTAATTCTACTTCAGATACCTCAGTTCTACTTGCTTTCCTACTTGTATTACCAAACAAAAGAAACAAAAGAAATTTTTCTAAACCTGTATTTAGTATATCCCTTTTTAAATAGTAAGAGTACGCTGGGAGCAGTGGCTCGCGCATATAATCTCAACACGATGGGAAACCAAGTTAGGATGAACATTTAAAAAAAAAGAAATAAACAAAGAAAAGAAAAAAAGATAAATAATAAAAGTAAATATATGTGGCTTTTTTTTTTTTTGAAACAGAGTCTTGATCTGTCGCCAGGCTAAAGTGCAGTGGCGCAATCTTGGCTCACTGCAATCTCCACCTCCCATGTTCAAGCGATTCTCCTGCCTCAGCCTCCTGAGTAGCTGGGATTACAGGTGCGCACCACCACATCCATTTAATTTTTTGTATTTTTAGTAGAGACAGGATTTCACCATGTTGGCCAGGATGATCTTGATCTCCTGACCTTGTGATCCACCCGCCTCGGCCTCCCAAACTGCTCAGGTTACAGGCGTGAGCCACTGTGCCCGGCCTGTATGTGACTTTTTAAAAAGTCAAACCATACAGACAATGAAAAGCACAAAATGATAAGCAAAAACTCCCCTCCCACTCTCAACTCAGTTCTACTTGCTAGAAATAACCTCTCAGAAAAAAATTTTTTAATTGACTGAA
>CAUYLG010048908.1:0-66210 GCA_963573385.1 Cacajao melanocephalus
CTTTGTGGGTAACCCAACCTTTCTCTCTGGCTGCCCTTAGCATTTTCTCCTTCATTTCAACCCTGGTGAATCTGATGATTATGTGCCTTGGGGTTGCTCTTCTTGAGGAGTATCTTTGTGGTGTTCTCTGTATTTCCTGGACTTGAATATTGGCCTGCCTTGCTAGGTTGGGGAAGTTCTCCTGAATAATATACTGAAGAGTGTTTTTCAGCTTGGATTCATTCTTACCATCACATTCAGGTACACCTATCAGATGTAGATTAGGTCTTTTCACATAACCCCATATTTCTTGGAGGCTTTGTTCATTTCTTTTTACTCTTTTTTCTCTAATCTTTCCTTCTCGTTTTATTTCATTAAGTTGATCTTCAATCTCTGATATCTTTTCTTCTACTTGGTCAATTCGGCTGTCAAAACTTGTGTATGCTTTGCGAAGTTCTTGTGTTGCGTTTTTCAGCTCCATCAATTCATTTATATTCCTCTCTAAGCTGTTTATTCTCGTTAGCATTTCATCCTTTTTGCACTGGTTTCTTCCCATCTTTGTGGATTTATCTACCTGTGGTCTTTGTGGTTGGTGACTTTCAGATGGGGTCTCTGAGTAGACGTCCTTTTTGTTGCTGCTGAAGTTATTTCTGTTTCTTAGTTTTCCTTCTAACAGTCAGGCCCCCCTGCTGTAGGACTGCTGGAGGTCCACTCCAGACCCTGCTTGCCTGGGGATCACCTGCAGCAGCTGCAGAACAGCAAGGGTTGTTACTAGTTTCTTCTTCTGTTATCTTTGTCCCAGAAGGATACCTGCCAGACGTCAGCCTGAGCTCTCTTTTATGATGTGTCTCTTCAGTTATACAGGGGTCAGGGAGCTGCTTGAGGAGACAGTCTGTCCCTTATAGGAGCTCAAGTGCTGAGCTGTGAGCTCTGTTGTTCTGTTCAGAGCTGATGGGCAGGTACGTTTAAGTCTGCTGCAGTGGAACTGATAACTGCCTTTTTCTCCCAGGTGCTCTGTCCTGGGAAGGTGGGGCTTTATTTATAAGTTCCTGTCATTCTGCTGCTTTTTTTCAGAGCTGCCCTGCCCAGCGAGGAGGTAGCCTAGTCACAGTCTGCCAGCAGAGGCATTGCTGAGTTGCCGTGGGCTCTGCCCAGCTGCTGTGTCAACTTCCTTGCAGTTTTGTTTATAGGGGTATAGTTAGAACTGCCTCAGTAATGGCGGACTGTCTCTGTAATGGCAGACTGCCTTGGTAATAGCGGACTGCCTCAGTAGTGGCGGACTGCCTCGGTAGGGGCAGACGCCCTTCCCCCCACAGAGCTGGACCATCCTGGGTCCAGCTGTGCTTGCTGTGAATCTCTCAATCCAGAGCGTTTCAGATTGCTGGTCTTTGTGGGTCTTTGTGGCCACTGAGCCAGATCACCTGGCTCCCTGTTTCATCCCCCTTTTTTTCAGTTGAATGGGCGACTCTGTCTCCCAGGCATTCCAGTCATGTTGCAACTGTGCCCGGATTTGTATGAGTTTTTGTGCAGAGACCCACTGCACCGGCTGAAACAGCCACGCTGGAGACTCATGGCGCTTTTCTGCCCAGGAATCTCCTGGTCTGTGGGCAGCAAAAATTCATTTGGAAATGTGGTGATCACTTACCCTCTGCATTTTTGCTTGGAACTGCAATCCAGAGCTCTTCCTATTTGGCCATCTTGGATCACCGAGTAGTCAGAATGTGTCAATGGTTTTCAGAAAATTTTCTTTTTGCTGCTCTCTGTGGAACTCCACCTCCCATTTTGCCTTTTCTGATGTCTCCCCTGCAATCTTATGCTATGTCTTTAAACAGTTTTTTGGCTGTGTGGTCTCATTGAGTCTTTTTGGTATCCTACACCTTTTTCCTATATGTGGAATAGACTAACTTCAAATCTATAAACTGAATAGCCCCATTTCTTGGACTACATCTTGATTTTCTTCTCCAATTTTATAACCCTATCACTTCCCTGAGTAGGCTGATGTCAGCCTTTCTACAATATGTCCTTTTAATTTAGGCCATCAGAGGTAAAAGGAAATATCAACAATTGATAATGTAGGAAATGCAGTAATGTCTTTGAAAGTGTTACTGTCCTTTACTTAATTTTTTAAAATATCTTTTAGTCCAAAATGATTATTGTCTGTAGTTTTCTCCAGTGGGGCTTTTTGTATTTCATGTGTAACATATACACTGTAGTATTATTTCAGCCATGGCTCAGTGGCCAAAAGCAGTATTTTAAAAGTTTACAGTATTTTATTTTTTAAAAAAGCAGTATTTTAAAAGTTTACCTGCCATGCACGGTGACTCACGCCTGCAATCCCAGCACTTTAGGAGGCGGAGGCGAGTGGATCACCTGAGGTCAGAGTTCAAGACCAGCCTCACCAACATGAAGAAACTCCATCTGTACTAAAAATACAAACTTAGCTGGGCATGGTGGCACATGCCTGTAATCCCAGCTACTCAGGAGGCTGAGGCAGGAGAATTGCTTGAACCCGGGAGGCAGAGGTTGTGGTGAGCCAAGGTTGTGCCATTGCACTCCAGCCTGGGCAACAAGAGTGAAAACATCTCAAAAACAAAACAAAAAAAAGTTTACCTTTTCCTTGTTTCCAAAATATGCACCAAAAAATGTTAGTGGTACTAAAATTCCAAACCAAATTGTAAAGATATCTAGCAGAGTAGCAAAGGAGATGGTAGCTGATGACCCTTCCATCTAGAGAATTTCATTCACAATGAAGAGGTCAGCAAAGACAATTCTGAAGGGAGAAAAAAGTCATTAGAAAACAGGGGGTAGGGAAAGATTTGTTAAAGGGCACAAAATTACCACTAAATAAGAAAAGTAAGTTCTAGCATTCTATATATAACACTGTAGTATGACAACAATTAACAATAATATGTCATATAGTTTCAAATAGCTAGCTAGAAGGAAGATATTGAATGTTCTCAACACAAAGAAATAATAAATTTTGAGATTATGGATATGCTAATTACCCTGATTTGATCACTATATATTATATGCATTGAAATATAACTATGTACCCCAAGAATATGTACAATTATTGTATGTCCATTAAATTTTTAAATTTTTAATTTAAAAATGTGTACAACAGCCGGACATGGTGGCTCACGCCTGTAATCCTAGCACTTTGGGAGGCCGAGGTGGGTGGATCACAAGGTCAGGAGTTCGAGATCAACCTGGCCGATATGGTGAAACCCCATCTCCACTAAAAATACAAAACTTAGCCGGGCATGGTGGCATATGCCCGTAGTCCCAGCTACTCAGGAGGCTGGGGCAGGAGAATTGCTTGAACCTAGGAGGCAGAGATTGCAGTAAGGCAAGATTGCACCACTGCACTCCAGCCTGGGTGAAAAAGTGAGACTCAGTCTCCAAAAAAAAAATGTATACAACAAAAGAAAACAATATACTTTCAGGAAAATGTTATAAACATAACTTTTCTTTTTTTTTAAGATGGGGTCTTACCATATTGGTCAGGCTGGTCTTGAACCCCTGGCCTCAGGTGATCCACCTGCCTCAGCCTCCCATAGTGCTGGGATTACAGGCGTGAGCCACCGCGCCTGGCTCATACATAACTTTTCTTGAAGCGGTATCTTGCTCTGTCGCCTAGGCTGGAGGGCAGCAGCACAATCATAGCTTACTTGTAGCTTCAACCTCCTGGACTCAAGCAATCATCCCACCAAAGCCTCCTGAGCAGCTAGCACTATAGGTGTGTGCCACCAGGACTGGCTAACTTTTTTTGTAGGGAGAAAGTGTCACTACTTTGCCCAGGCTGTTCTCAAATTCCTGGGCTCAGGTGATCCTCCTGTCTCAGCCTCTCAAAACACTGGAGCGGTGGACATGAGCCATCATGCCTTTGAACATCCAGGCATGTAAGAAGGATATAAAACTACAATGTTAAATCCTAGAAGAATATTAAATCACAATGTGTAAACCCAGTCATTGAGCTAGGGCTTAAACTTGATACCATATAAGAAAGAAGAGAGAGGTTTCTTATCAGATGCAGTTTTCACAGCCTACTCATCTTTGCACCTTCAGAATCTAGCAGAAAGTAAGTAAGGTATGAAGTAATAGACCATGGAAAAAAATCAATATGCTACATAGTGAACACAATCAAGAAATAGCATATAGAGAAAACAGATTTTCAAATCCTAGGCTGAAAGGGGCTATAAGATGCCTTCAAGTTAGACAGGTTTTCACCTAAGGAATTTTAAATTGGTTGCTCAAAATCAACAGGCCAACTTCTAAGTCTACTGGATACATCACCAGACAAGCCTAGCTGCTGTGTCCCTACTTGTCTGGTACACCAGGCAAGTTTGACCAAAGCTACAAGTGGGGATGGGTGTGGATATGGATGTGAGTGTTTCGGAAAGCCTAAAAAATGAGGTTGAAACAGTAGACAGAGGTTAGACTGTGGAAGGCTTTGATTTTCTCCTTTTGACATTGGGAAGCAACAGAAGAGTTTTTATAATCAAAACTGTGATACACCGTGCAGTTGTTTAGGAAGATGAATCCACAATATTGTGGACAACAGACCTGAGGGATGAGATGATAGAGGAAAGGAGCCCAGACAGGAAGTGGTAAGAAGTTGTATAATGTGGTGATAGTTAAAATGAAAAGAGATGGATATAAAAGACATGAAGAGTTAAGAATACTCATGCAACAAATGTGCATGTGTACCCCCAAATATAAAATAAAATAATTGGAAAAAAAAGAATTAAGAGACTTTTGCTCAAAGATGGCAGATTTAACTCACACATTTAGCTCTGCTCCTTCCTCAAAACACTGATAAAATTACAATAAAGGAATTCTAAAAGGACGTAAAAACACAAGGTAGAAGAATAGAGGAGAGAAGATATTAGCAACAAATTTTGGAAACTGGATAGCAACTGAACAAATACTACTGAATTAGCAGAAGTGAGAAATCTGCATCCCAAGTCATCAGTAGGGAAGGCTGAAATGCAAGTCCATTTATACCAAAGAATTCCAAAAGGGCTCAGGAATTTGTAGTACCAGGTACCCTTGTAAGTAGGCATGAAGGAGAGGTAATAACCAGGAGGACTGCTTGAAAGTCAGCCTAAGAAGCTGACTTGCAGATTCCTTGCCCTATTCTGCAGGGCCAAATAACTTCCCTTCCCCAACACCAACAGAATACTGGAGGTCTGTTCTTTTGGGGAAGATTCCTGAAGTTCAGAAGGAAAGTTTTAAAAAGAAAATCTATCATTGACATCCTCGGAGAGATTAGAGGCGATATTGCGACCATAAAACAAGAAAAATAAATTTTAAAGACTGTTGAGGAAACAAAAGAGCTCTTGGGAATTAAAAATATGACAAGAGGAATTAAAACCTCAATAAAAGGGTTGGAAGATAGAGGTGATTAAAATGTCTTAGAAAGCAGCATTTTAAAAAAATGGAAAACAGACAAAAAATTATAGGAAAATCAGATGAACAACCCAGACATCTGAAAAATAGGAGTTGTCGAAGGGGACAGGGTTCCTTATTAATGTCTCTTAGGGATATTAGGTACTTTGCTCAAGGTCAAACCACTAAAAGAGGCAGAGCTGGGATTCTAAGTCAGGTGTGTCTGATTTTTTAAGTGCAAGCTTTTTCTCATTCCACTATGCTATAACAAAGCCTCTACGATGAGGCCTCTGTGATGATAACTCTAGAATGTTAATGTATGTATAACAAATCTGTAACTGTCCTTCAACTTCATGTTTTTACATTCTAAATATTTCTTCCTGGGCGCAGTAGCTCATGCCTGAACTTAGGGAGTCAAGGTGGGCAGATCACATGAAGCCAGGCATTCGAGACCAGCCTGGCCAGCATGGCAAAACCCCATCTCTACTAAAAATACAAAAAAATTAGCCAGCAGTGATGGTGCGTGCCTGTAATCCCAGCTACTTGGGAGGCTGAGGCTAGAGAATCACTTGAACCCAGGAGGCAGAGGTTGCAGTGAGCCACGATTGCACCACTGCACTCCAATCTGGGCAACAGAGAGAGATCCTGTCTCAAAAAAAAAAAAAAAAAAAGCCTCTATGATGAGAAAATTATCCCTGAACCCACTCTAACAATTACAAATGTCTTCTCCCCTCCCGGACATTTTGTCAGAGACGAGACAGAGGGAATGTGTTAATAGCCACTCTATGATATTACTAGTTTAGCCTTTGAGGTCAACTGTTCAGGGAATCTCTGGTTTAGCTCTTCAGTTATAAGTTCTCCCAATGTCCATTTCAAGTCTATCATTTTAATTCTGCCCTCACATTTGTCATCTCTTCTCAATTTCTTATTTGGGATCATTGTTTTGGATGCTTTTTTGTCTCTCATTACAAGTAATTTGGCCTTTACTCAATCAACTTCAGTTATTTCTTCTTTCATTTTACTATTTCTACTTCACCTTTCCCCCTTGTGTTTACAATTTCTTCTGTCTACTAACAACTTTTCAGTAGGTATAGCTATTCTGCTCTCCAAACGCTCATACTGTGCTCCTGTTGGAGATATAGCTTCAAGTTCTTTCAAACAAAACAAAACCTCTACCTTATATCCCATCAGTTTCTGGCTTCTTAGTAAGGAAGCCTGATTTTCCATGATTTAACTCCACTTCTCAAAATGCTTTTAATACCTTTCTGCACTAATGAATTTGTTTAGCCACAATGTTCCCCTGCCAAATTTCCTGGCTTTTGAGAGATTCATTTCAGCTGTTATCATTCCTTGGCCAGAAAAATTACTTCTCACTTGACAAATCATAACCTCCTTTTTAATATATAAACTCAATTAACCCGTCTCAACAATTTCCCTTTTGAAAGTGTACTCTAGAATGTAAATACGTATTTAACAAATCTGGAACTGTCCTCCAACTTCATGTTTTTACATTCTAAATATTTCTTCCTATGTCAATCTCTAATTATTTTAGACATTTTCATGGAATCTTAAACAGCAAAACTAGAAGGAAACTTAACAGGTCACCTGAGTCCATCTTCAACCTGAAACATTTATTCACACATTCATCAAACATTTATTGAGTACCAGTGTGTTAGGCCCTGGTGTCCAAAGATAAATAAAACAAAAATCTTAGCTCTGAAAAAAGCTTAATCTAGTGGGAGACAGATATAAACAAATAAATTACAATACAACATGGGAAGTGCTATAGCAGAATGATGAACACAGAGCAGTAAGAACTCAGAAGAAAAGAGTGACCAAAAATGCTTTGTAACTCACAAAACAATTTCACAATCCATTAGTTCATTTACTTTTCTAAATGTCTCTGTGACATAGGCATTACAGGCAAGGAAATGGACAATCAGAAAGGTTATAGAACATTCCCAAAGTCACTCACCTAATATTGAGTGCTGAAATTCAAACTTTCTTCTTCCTATTTTAAAGTTTGGGTGCATACCCATCAAACTCTGCTGCCTCTTCCCTTCCCTACCTACCACTTTGGGAGTTACATGGAGGAAAAGGACATCGTTTCATAAACTTTATTGTCTTCACATTCTTTTAGGGAATATATATGTTCATTATTCTAATCGCTTCTCCATCTATGAGTTGGTACAAAAGTAATTGCGATTTTGCAGTTGAAAGGAATTGCAAAAACCACAATTACTTTTGCATCAACCTAATAAATCCAAAACCATTTATATGCTGTGATGCACTGAAATGCTCTTTCAATCTACCACATTTTGAGAAATAAGAATCTTACTGTCTTATGACTCTCTCTCCTATTCACCTGAGAAAGCCCATAAACCACTGACGGGAAGTACATCCTTTGTATCATGCTTGGTTTATTGCTTTAAAATTGCATTCAGATCTACTAACAGAACCAGGAAACTCAATTTGTTTTGCATTTTTAAATTATTCACATTATTCAATGATACAGTAAACATTTACTGAGCACTTACTCCATGTAGAAGGCACTGAGTTACACAGCGTGAAAAATACTGAGATGAAAAAGACATAGTATTCACCCTCGTGAGCTTTAAAATATAGAATGAGAGATAAGACATATCACAAATAACTACAATCTAAGGAAGATGGTGATAAGTGTTGTAATAGCGATAATCGACATTGTACAAGTTAAGAGCATGGAAGTGGTAGTATTTGAGAATGAATAAAAATTTATCATAGGGAAACTGGAAAGAAGAAATTACAAATAGATTGGGTGCGGTAGCTCACGCCTGTAATCCCAGCACCTTGTGAGGCCAAAGCGGGCAGATCACTTGAGGTCAGGAGTGTGATACCAGCCTGGTCAACATGGTGAAACCCTATCTCTACTAAAAGTACAGAAATTAGCCTGGTGTCATGGCGACCATCTGTAATCCCAGCTACTTGGAAGGCTGAAGCATGAGAATTGTCTGAACCCAGGAGGTAGAGGTTGTTGCAGTGAGCCGAGATCGCACCACTGCACTCCAGCCTGGGTGACAGAGTGAGACTCTGTCTCATAAACAAAACAAAACAAAACAAAAACTGAAACTACAAATAGATGGAACATCATGAGCAAAAGCATGATGGTAAAAGAAAATAGTAACTAATAACCACAGCTACCATTTATGGAGTACTTATTCTGTGTTAGGCACTGTTCTAAATGCTTGACATACATTATCCCGCTTAATCCTTGGAGCAACCACACAAGGTAAATAATACCATTAACTGGAACTCTGATACATTACTGATAGGGATGTAAATGGTGCAGCCAGGTTTGAAAACAGGATGAAACATAAAGTTACCATATGACCCAGTGATTTCACTCTTAGGTATACATGCAGTAGAATTGAAAGCGTATGTTCACTCAAAACATTGTACAAAAATGTTTATAGCAGTATAATTCAAAATATCCAAAAGTTAAAAATAGCCCAGATGTCCATCAAACAAAATGTGGTACATCCATACAAAGGAATATTATTCAATCATAAAAAGGCATGAAGTATTGATACATGCTACAATATGAATGAACTTTGAAAACATTATCCTAAGTGAAAGAAGTTGGACACAAAATGTCACATACTTTATGATTCATTTATATTAAGTGCCTAGAATAGGCAAGTCCATAGAGACAAAAAATAGATTAGTAAATTCACAGTTAAGGGAAAGGGAGAATGGGGAGTGTCTGCTAATAAGAACAGGATTTCTTTTATTATTTTTAAGTTCCAGGGTACATGTGCAGGTTTGTTACATAGGTAAACATGTGTCATTGTGATTTGCTGCACCTATCAATCCATCACCTAGATATTAAACCCTGCATGAATTAGCTATTTTTCCTGATGCTCTCCCTCCCCCCACCCCACCCCCGACAGGCCCCAGTGCGTGTTGTCCCTTTCCCTGTGTCCATGTGTTCTCATGAACAGAGTTTCTGTTGAGGGTCAAGAAATGTTCTGGAATTAAGATAGTGGTAACAGTTTCATAACTTTGTGATACTAAAAAGCACTGAATTGTAGGCTTTAAAAGGGTGAATTTAGGGATGGGAACAGTGGCTCACACCTTTAATCCCAGCACTTTGGGAGGCTGAAATGGGCAGATCATTTGAGGTAAGGAGTTCAAGACCAGCCTGACCAATATGGTGAAACACCAACTCTACGAAAAAATACAAAACTTAGGCGGGTGTGGTGGTGTGCACCTGTAATCTCAGCTACTCGGGAGGCTGAGGTGGGAGAATCGCCTGAACCCCAGAGGTGGAGGTTGCAGTGAGCTGGGATCACGCCACTGCACTCCAGCCTGGGTGATAGAGCGAGACTCCATTTTTAAAGAAATGGGGGGAGTTAATTTTATGATCTGTGAATGATATACAAATGTTTTAGAAGAAAGAGTAAAGGGTAAGGGTAAAACCAAGAATGAATACAGTTTTCAGCCTATATGACCAAAACAGTGGTGATAATATCAAAAAAAATAAGAACTTCATGTGGGAGAACTTGTTTGATAAATAGAAATAAATAAATTCAGTTCTAAAGACATAGTACTTGAAAATGATCATGAAAATGAATGCCATCACTCAGGAGAGAGCATGCAAAAATCAAGAAAAAGGGAAGAGGAGAGAGGAAGAAGGGGGAAGAAGAGAAGGAGAAAGAATGGCAGAGAGAGGAAAGAGAAGAACCAAGAGGCAAGGATATAACTAGGAAGAAGGTTCACATTTAGTGGTCAGGAGGATGACAGAAGGGAGTTAAGAGAAGAAAAAAATGAGGTGGAAGAACTAGAAGAGTACAGTGAAAAGAATCGTGAGAGAAAACTTTTCATAAAGATGAGTGTAGCCGGCCAGGTGCGGTGCCTCATGCCTATAATCCCAGCACTTTGAGAGGCCGAGGTAGGTGGATCACCTGAGGTCAGGAGTTCAAGACCAGCCTGACCAACATGGTGAAACCCCATCTCTACTAAAAATGCAAAACTAGCTGGGCGTGGTGGCATATGCATGTAATCCCAGCTACTCGGAGGCTGAGGCAGGAGAATTGCTTGAACCCAGGAGGCAGAAGCTGCAGTGAGCCAAGATCCCACCATTGTACTGCAGCCTGGGCAACAAGAGTGAAACTCTATCTAAAAAAAAAAAAAGAAGTGAGTGAAGCTAATAGTCTGTCAAATGTTACAGAGTGATCAAGGAGACTAGGGACGAATGCAATGAATTTGACAAGAAGAAAAGTCATCTGTCAACTTTCAGGAATGCTTTTCAAAAGAGAGATCCAAACTGCCAGTATTAAGAAGAATGGGTCATAAAAATAAAGAGAGATATTTGGGAAAGAAAGAGAAATGGGACAGGAACATGAAAGGATGTGCAAGGACAATAGCAAATAAACTGAAGTGTACCAAACCTGACACAAAAAGACATTTGTCTAAGCATAATCTCTAATTAACATAAAATACAAACAACCTACACTAACAATGCATAAAAAATAAATAATCGCACAAGTATAGAAGCATTGTCTGGTATCATGATTAAAAGAACAGACTCCCAAGCCAGATCACTTGCATTTGAATGTTTATTTATTTATATAAGACAAGGTCTCACTCTGTCACCCAGGCTGGAGTGCAGTGGCGCAGTCTCAGCTCACTGCAACCTCCCCCTCCTGTGCTCAAGCGACAGTCTTGCCTCCGCCTCTCAAGTAGCTAGGACTATAGGAGAATAACAGCTAATTTTTTTGTATTTTTTGTAAAGACAGTGTTTTGCCATGTTGCCCAGGCTGGTTTCAAACTTCTAGGCTCAATCCCAGATCCACCTGCCTCGGTCTACCAAACTGCTGGGATTACAAGTGTGAGCCACCATGCCCCGCCAAATTTGAATTCTGACGCTACCATTTACTAGCTGAGTGACCATGGGCAAGTTACTATACTACTCTGTGCCTTATTTCCTCATTTGCAAAATGGGATAATAACAATAATATCTACCTCATAGTGTTGATAGGAAAATTAAATGAGTTGGTATTTGTGAAGCATTTAGAACAATATCTGGCATATAGTTAAGTACTATATAAGGGTGAATTATTATTATCAATACAATAGAATACCTATGGTTGTTAAAAATGATATCAGAGAATTTCCAATGATTACCTAAAGTATTGAGACTTAACATTTAACAACACATTGTTAGGTAAGTAAAGCTGGAAAAATTGTATACGTTATGTGATCGTTATTTACATGCACAGAATAAAAGACTGAAAACATAACAGAAGGTCAACATGAGTTCATTCAAAAAGATGGGACTGTAGGGGATTATTTTAATCTTTATGCTTTTCTGCATTTCTAAATATTCTACCACAACAATTTATTGTTATAGGTGAGAAAAAATAAACATGAAAATAGAGCATGATAGGCTAAAATGGCTGACTGAATATACATACCTTTAATCTTACTTTCTTCTGAAACCACAGGAAAATTATAAAAGTATTTTTTTTTTAATCTGCACAGACAGGGAGAACAGGAGAGCAGATAGCAGGGAAAAAAAAGAAGCCAGTAACTATTGCAGGCAGTGGAGAAAGCTAAGAAGCAACCCAATTTACACTACAGAATCCATAAAAAGCTCAGAAACTGGCAGCAACAGGTATTTCTATGAGTAAAGTGGGGTGGGGTGACTAATGGAAGAGAATTTTGTGAAAGCTTTTTGAGAAGTAGATACATCTATCATCTCCCTCACTCTAACTATAGCAGATATCTGGAGGTTTATTCTCTGGGCTGGAGAACATCAGACATGATTAACGGCTCGCGTACTATATGCAGCTACACGGTACATGTCAAGGCACTTGGTTCCTTTCCCCTAAACACCTCCCAAAATGCTGGCAGCCAGACATTAACCCTTTAGCCAGAAGATTAGGATTTCCAGGTTTTCTCTGGGAAAAGTTACTATCTCAAGGGTTAAGCCCTAAAGATATTGACAGAAGGGGGTCCACTAAAAACAGTGTGCCTAGATCAGAGTACACTGAAGCTCCAAGTCTATAAGCTTCCCTACATACTGATGACATTCATTTAGTATTTTGTTCTCACACTTTTCATCATATGCATGCAGATAACCATTGCCAGACCTTTATGGAAATCCTGTAGCATGAAAGACAGAAATGAAAACAAAAAGGGAAAGTCAGCCTGAAGAAAATGATACTATTTATTGAAAAAAATACATATAGTTAGCAACCTAAGAGAGGTATAATATGATACTGCACTCATGGAACACTGACAAGATGCTTTTTAAAACGAACATTAAGAAAACAAGGCCACGTGTGGTGGCTCATGCCTGTAATCCCAGTACTTTGGGAGGCTGAAGCGGGCAGATCACTGGAGGCCAAGAGTTCAAGACCAGCTTGGGCAACATAATGAGACCCTGTCTCTATTACAAATACAAAAAAAAAATAGCCTGGCATGGTGGCACAAGCCTGTAATCCCAGCCACTCCAGAGGCTGAGGCACAAGAATCTCTGGAACCCAGGAGGTGGAGGTTGCAGTGAGTCGAAATCACATCATTGCACTCCACTCTGAGTAATGGGGCCAGACTCTGTCCCAAACAAACAAACAAAAAAAGAAAAAAAGAAAACAAAAAAAGTGCTATAGGGTGCTGAAATCTAACAGTAATAATGACAAAAACCAATATAAAAATTCAAAATCTAGAAAGTAGAGCAAAAATACAGAGATAAGAATTACAAGAGAAAAAATGAGAAATTTAGAGGACAGTCCAGGAGTTCTCAACAAATACAGATGCTCCTTGATTTACAACTGTGTTACATCCCAGTAAACCCACTGTAAGTCGAAAATACTGTAAGTTGAAAATGCATCTAATACACCTAACCTAAACATCCTAGCTTAGACTAGCCTGGGAATTTTGTAGACATACGGGATGCAAAAACACAACAGCAAAAAATGCTAGCCACACAGTACACTGCAGAGTGTCTGTTGCTTGCCCTCATGTTGTGTATAATACAGCTTATTGCTAGCCCAGGAAAAGATCAAAATTCAAAACTCAAAGTTCGATTTCTACTATAAGTATATTGCTTTCACACAATCATAAAATCGAAAAATCTAAGTCAAACTATCCTAAGTCAGGGACTATGTGTATCAGCAAACCGAATCTAGCCATACATAAAAAGAATAAAAACCATGACCAGCTCACTCAGAGAATTTTACTTGTATTTATATTATATTACATAACCTCAAGTACCATTTCTTGTAATATTAACTTTAGAGTCTTCTTGTAAATTTAATGATAACAAGCATTGAAATTAATCATGACTGGTCAAAAATAGAAATCAAATCAATGTAGTTCACATATTAATAAACTAAAAAAACAATGGTCATCTCAACAAATGCAGAAAAAGCATCTGACAAAATCCAAAATCTATTACTTATAAAGTTCTCAGCAAAGGAAGAATAGAAAGAAACATCCTCAACCTGACAGAGTTTATATATGAAAAACCCTCAGCTAACATACTTAGTCATAAAAGACTAGATGCTTTCTCTCTAAGATCAGGAACAAAGCAAAGATATCCATTCTTACCATTTTTCAATATCATATTGGAAGTCTAGCCAGTGCTATAAGGCAACATCAACAAAAAAAGCATCCAGGTTGGAAAGGAAGAAATACAAGTCTCCATTCACAGCTGACATAATTGCACACACAGAAAATCACAAACACTACAGCAAAGCTTCTAGAACAAATCAGTGAGTTTAGCAAGGTGAGAGGATACAAGGGCAATATATTGAAATCAATTATATTTCTATATCCCTGCAATGAATAACTGGAATTCTTTTTTTATAATACTACTTATAGCACCAAAAAAAGAAAAGAATGGAAAAGAAGAAAAAAATATGTAGGTATAAATCTAACAAAATATGTGCTGGAACTACAAAATGCTGATGAAAGACACTAAAGAGGACCTAAATAAATGGAGCGAAATACTGTGTTCATCGATTGGAAGACTTCATATTATGAAGCTATCAATGGTCCACAAATTGATCTATAGATTCAATGCAATCATAATCAAAATCCCAGCAGGACTTTTTGCATATATTAACAAGCTGATGCTAAAATTTATATGGAAAGAAAAATAAACAAGAATGGCCAAAACCATCTTAAAGAAAGAACAACAAAGTTAGAGGACTCACACCACCTGATTTCAAATTTTGTTACAAAAATGCAGTAATCAGTCTGGGCGTAGTGGCTCACGCCTGTAATCCCAGCCCTTTGGGAGGCCGAGGCAGGTGGATCACTTGAGGTTAGGAGTTCGAGACCAGCCTGGCCAACATGGTGAAACCCCGTCTCTACCAAAAATAGAAAAATTAGCCAGGTGTGGTAGCAGGTGCCTGTAATCCCAGCTACTCCGGAGCCTGAGGAAGGAGAATCACTTGAATCTGGGAGGCGGAGGTTGCAGTGAGCTGAGATCACGACACTGCACTCCAGCTGGGTGACAGAGTGAGACTCTGTCTCAAAAAAAAAATTCAGTGATCAGGACAGTATGATATTTGTGAGATGATAGACACATAGAGCAATGCAACAGAACAGAGTCTAGAAACTGGCCCAACATATATGGGCAATTGATTTTGACAATGGTGCAAAGGTAATTCAATGGAGAAAGAACAGTCTTTTCTACAATTAGTACTGAAACCATAGGGCATCCATAAACAAAATAATTTTTAAAAATCTTCGAGCCACAAATCACATATACCCAAAACTTAAGTCAAAATGGATCACAGAACTAGACATAAAACATAAAACTATACATCTTTTACAAGAAAACAGAAGAAAATTCTGTGATCTTGAATTAGGCAAAGAGTTTTTAAATACAATACAAAAAGCATATCTATAAATGAAAAGAATTGATAAATAGGACTCATCCAAGTTAAGTCCTTTCATTCTGCAAAAGACCCTTTTAAGTTATTAAGAAGATAAGCACTGAGAAAATATTTGCAAATTGCATATCTCACAAAGGACTTGTGTCCAGAATACATAAAGAACTCCCAAAACTCAACAGTAAGAAAACAAACTACCCAATTAAAAAACAAGCAAAAGATCTGAACAGACACTTGGCCAAAGAAAAGACATGGACAGCAAATAAAAACATGCAAAGATCTTAAACAACATTAGTCATTACAGAAATATGAATTCAAACCACAATGAAATACCAGTACACACCTATTAGCATGAGTAAAAGAAAAAAAACTGACAATACCAAGTGCTGACAATGATGTGAAAAAAACTAGCATTCTCATACATTGCTGGTAGAAATGTAAAATGGTAACAACCACTTTGAAAAACAATTGGGCAGTTTCTTTCTTTCTTTCTTCCTTTTTTTTTTTTGAGATGGAATTTCATTCTTGTCACCCAGGCTGGAGTGCAGTGGCACGATCTCAGTTCACTGCAACCTCTGCCTGTTAGATTCAAGTGATTCTCCTGCCTCAGCCTCATGATTAGCTGAGATTACAGGCATGAGCCACCACCACACCCAGCTAATTTTTGTATTTTTAATAGAGATGGCCAGGCTGGTCGCAAACTCCTGACCTCAGGTGATCCACCCACTTTGGCTTCCCAAAGTGCTGGGATTACAGGCATGAGCCAAAACCCTCAGCCTGGGAAGTTTCTTATAAAGTAAAACATACTTTTCATATGACCTAGCAATTCCACTCCTAAGTATTTACCCAGAAGAAATGAAAACTTATGTTCACATAACAACCTTTTTTATGAATGTTTTACAGCAGTTATAGCAGCATTTATTCATAACCACCAAAAACTTGAATAACCTAAATGTTCTTCATCTGGTGAATACATAAACTATGGCACATCCCATACAATGGAATACTACTCAGTAATAAAAAGTAAGAAGTGAAATAAGCCAGATCCAAATGGCTCTATATAACTCACTCTATGGCTTATTTATATGACATACTAAAAAAGGCAAAACTCCAGGGGTGGAGAACAGATCCATAGCTGCTGGGGTTTCAGGTGGGGGAAGGGGTTGACTACAAAGGGATAGCATGAGGGAAGTTTTAGACTGATGGAATCTTTCTGCATCTGGATTCTGGTGGTGCTTACATGAATCTATGCATTTGTCAAAACTCAAAGCATTATACACCAAAAAGAATGAATTTTTGAAATAAATATATATATTTAAATAGTATGTGTGTGGTTCTTTGCATTATGTGAAAATTGCAACATTATCTCAGGAATAAAATATATAATCACTTTTTAATTTACAAAAAAAATAATAAAAAGCCTAAGTGGTGGGCCCAAGGGGTAGGAAGGGAAGCTCTGAATGTATTTATAAGCAGAAAAAAAGAGCTTCAGTGGAGAGATAAGGTAGATATGCAAGAAAGGAGCAGTAATGAATTGAACAGGGCTGTGAAAGAAATGGAAGGGAATAGAATCGAGCACAAAAGTGGCCAAGTTCTAAGTATCTTTCAAAGCATAAATTAAGCATCATTACCTCCACAAAGCCTTCCCAGGAGCCCTAAAGTGGAAATTACCTTTTCCTCCTCTGAAACTCCACAGCGCTTTAAACATACTGTCTGATAAACTCTTCATAATTACTATGAGATAGGATTATTCCTATTTTACATGTCTTATCTCCTGCTCCTTCCCCAGCAACTCACTAGATTATAAATTATTTGAAAGCAAAGCTTCAGGGGCAATTTATATTTCTTTCCTCCAAACTGCCTTGCATTATGCTTTAAATATAGTAAAACTGAAACCAAAACAAAACCACAATAAGGATGTTGAGTAAATAATGCAGAGAGTAGTAGATGGTTTACCGATTGATTCTTGCATGTGATATCCCTTGTATTACAATCCAGTATAATGACTTTTGCACAATGGCACTTTTGTTGTCAAACATATTCAGTTATGGATTCATCTGAATCTTAAATCTGAAGCAATAAATGTTAGAAAAATTATCAAGGACATCAGTTAATTACATAAATATATTTAAAAATTCACCTCAGGAAAGACCACCCATTCTAATTCCCTTGAAAAGTTATAGAAAAAGCAGATGGCTCTACAAGATTGGGGGTGGGAGGTACATTAGGCTCATTTTAAGTAAGTCAAAAATTCTGGCCAGGCATGATGACCTCACGCCTGTAATCCCGGTACTTTGGAAGGCCAAGGCATGAGGAGCACTTGAGGTCCTGAGGCTTGGTTCGAGACCAGCCTGGGCAACACTGCAAGATCCTGTCTCTACAAAAACTTAAAAAATGAGCCAGGCACGGTGGTACACGCCTGTAGCTCCAGCTACTTAAAAGGTTGAGGTGGGAGGATCTCTTGAACCCAGGTAGTCGAGGCTACAGTGAGCATGATTGGGCCACTGCCCTCCAGCCTGGGTGACAGTGAGAACCTATCTCAAAAAAAAAAAAAAAAATCTGAGGTACACGTATTTAATGTGCAAGTTTGTAATGTTCAGTTTTATCGATGACCTTTCTTTTCTTTCTGTACATGTGCTAACTCATCTTTCAATGATCTTATTTCTTTCCCTGGAGTTTAGGGGAAACAAACCATATGTAGATAAAATACTATCAGTCTACTGAATGTATCACTGAATTGTATCATTGACGGCGTTATACTCAGTTACAGAGCATTATGAATTCATCTACTCTTATTTTGTCACTAATCAGTATATCATGTCCAGGTAACTGAATTTACTCTGTAAAACTTACAGTGTAGGACCTCTTTTCCTATTATAATACACTTCCAGCATCAAGGACACGGAAATTTTGTTACCAATAGTAAGTTAAGTACCACTTAACAATTAAGATATAATTCATTGGCCGGGTGCAGTGGCTCACGCTTATAATCTCAACACTTTGGGAGGCCGAGGCAGGCGGATCACCTGAGGTCAGGAGTTCAAGACCTCAGGTGACCAACATGGAGGAACCTCGTCTCTACTAAAAATTAAAAAAAAAAAATCAACCAGGTATGGTGGCGCATGCCTGTAATCCCAGCTACTCAAGAGGCTGAGGCAGGAGAATCGCTTGAACTCGGGAGGCAGAGGTCGCAGTGAGCCAAGATTGCACCATTGCACTCTAGCCTGGGCAACAAGAGTGAAACTCTGTCTCAAAAAAAGAAAAGATATGATTTATTACTACTTCCTTAAAAACAAAAATAAAACAAAACAAAAAGACTGTCCTTCAGAACATATCAAGGAGATAATTTTTTCTTGTTATGAATGAAGGAAACCTGCTATGGCCTGAATTGGGCACATCCCGCCCCCCAAATTCATATGTTGAAGCCTTAACCTCCAATGTGATGATACTTAGAGATGGGTTTTTGAGACCTAACTAGGTTCCTATGATGGGATAGTGTCCTTATAACTAGAGATGGCTCTCTCTCTTTCTCTATCTCTCTATCTCTATCTCTATCTCTATCTCTATCTCTATCATCTCTATCTATCTCCCCCCCGAAATCCCCTGCTCTTGCCATGTGAGGACACAGGGATAAAGGCAGCCATCTGCAAGCCAGGAAGAGGGCTCTGACCAGATAACAACTACGCTAGCACGCTGTTTTTAAACCACTCCAGCTATGGTGTTTTGTTATGGCAGTCCAAGCTGACTAAGACAAAAACATATTAAGGAATTTGGAGATGAAATCCTAAGCAATTCAGCACTTTATCAGTGAAGTATCGCAGGAAGAGAAATGGATATGGTGTAGGAGAGGGGACACTGAGTTACATACAGCCTGGCCCTGTTCCTGACTTCATGTGAGATCCTGAACAAGTTGCTCCTTAGTTTGGCTACAGATTCTGCATCTACTTAATTAGGGGACTGGATAAGCTACTCTCACAGCCACTGCACAGCGTCACTCCCACCCTCACTTTGACTATGACCATACCTTGAAACTGCAGTCACTAACGATGCTGCAGTAACTAGGTGAGACAGGAAGAAATAATCACTGAAGGCAGCAACAAGGAGAATAACAAAGTGTCGTGCATAAATTGCAACTCTAGCATGACATAGAATGCAAAATGTATAACTGAGATAAACATTTATGAAATCTGCTTCAAAAACAAATATCAAAATTGAATACTAGCGAGGCGTGGTGGCTCATGCTTGTAATCCCAGCACTTTCGGAGGCTGAGGCAGGTGGATTACCTGAGGTCAAGAGTTCGAGACCAGCCTGGTCAACATGACAAAACCCCATATCTACTAAAAATACAAAACTTATCTGGGTGTGGTGGTGCGCACCTCCAGCTATTAAGGAGGCTGATGTGGGAGGATCATTTGATACTGGGAGGTAGAGGCTGCAGATTGTGTCACTGCACTCCAGCCTGGGTGACAGAGTGAAACCCTGTTAAAAAAAAATTTGAATACTGCAGCACCATCATCATCTCTTTGTGCTAAAGCTTAAGATGTACAAAAAAATTAAAAGAATGCAGATACAAAATAAAGGGAATGCTGTGACTACAGAAAGCACAGTGGTCATTCAGGTCCTGCCTACTCTTTGTTACAGTACGATGATTTTTTTTCCCAAGATGAAGTATAGAGAAGCATATAATTACACAGGGAAAAGAGAACATGTGATGCTAATCCCAGATGTAATAGTGCTGTCAACAAAGCATTTGCCTTCCACTTAACACCTCTAAATGCTCAGGAAGTAAAAAAACAGAGCAATTACTTTAGCAACTTGATTTAGTCCACTTTACAAATACTTTAGAGTAACCAGGTCACAATTACATTTTCATAGGTAGGCTAAAATTCCCCCATGCAATTTTTTTATGTTTTATTTTACAGTCTTTTAATTTCTACATTTAACACAGCAACTTCCTTGAATAATAACAGTTGTAATGCTTACTCTTATACACTACAGCAGAAATATATCTGGTAGGGGTTCCCAGAAGGACCCATAACACAATGGCACAGGTCATAAAGCTCCTCCATTGCCAGGAGAAAGAAAACCAAGGCAGGCCAGACCCAAGGGCAAAAAAATGAAATAGAAAATCAGCAACAATAATAGTCTCAAAAGTACATAGGACTTTATAAGAAATTAAGCACAACCTTATTAAGATAATATATGAAACAGCACACAAGGAAATTATCTAATGGAAGTACTACAAGCAAGGGATGCTACAAGCAAATGTTATTTGCTTGGCTAAGTACTTGACAATTTTTGTTAATGAAAAGGTCTAATTCTCCATTCAAGGTAAGTGGAAGGAAGTTTTCATAAGTCGAATTAGTCTTAATTTCACTGTCTAATTCAAAATAAAACAAAATATTTTCCCCTTTCCCACTTCAAAAGTCACTACTAAAAAACAGCAAGTCTTTTTTTCCCAAAGAAATTTTCTTCTGTTTCCTTTTATTCAAGGTGAGAGATAAAAAAAAAAAATCTAAGTGAGACTTGGTCTCAGGAAAATATAACCCTAAAAGCTGATTTTTGAAATTATCATTGACATCTGAAACACCAAATGAGCCATTTTTTACAGCAGCTTTGTTTACGAAAATCACTACTCTGGCTATCAAAAACTGACAAGCTCCATTTTTAGTTTATAAATGAAGGCACTAGAATTCATCAGCCATTGTGAGCCCACTACAGATGCTATTCCATTTATACACTTAAAGACCAGCACTTAGGCTTGCTGTAGCATTTCAAAATGCTAGCTTTTGAATCATGAACTCCCTTAGCCCACTTAAAATATTATTCTACTCACATACTGATTTTAAGAATGCATTTATTTTGCAAAGCAAGGAATATGCGTATTGGAGTTTACAGTAAACTACTCAGAGTTAAAGAAGCTATGGAAGGTGCTTGATATGGAAAGATACTTAGACTCATATCCTTAATTTCAGAAGACAGAAATGTAAATGCTACAAAACACAGATTTCCACAAACTTTAGGGTATAATTTTCCAAGTCATTTTGTACAAAGGAATCAAAGTTCGACATATGCCAGCAGCTTACTACTCATCTTTAAGACATATCTGAGTGTACTCATGTAAAGTAATAAACGTCATAAACAAAACTTGTATTCCTTAACCCAGGAAGTCTGACAGCAACATTGTGTTCTTTGGGGGCCTGAAAACAACTGCATGAATCATCTTCCAGCCAAACTCCTGCTGGGCATCCTCCTACACGTAAGAAAGTCTCTAATAAACATACAAGTTACTATAACAGAAAGTTACAAGAGCTCTGAAAGTTAGTTGAAACAGAATTTTCCTCTAAAGGTGGACTAACCAGAAACCAATGGCTCATTATGAATTCAACAGGTATCTGGAAGGTACATGATCCTGCCACACAAATTAATCACTCCCTTACTCGAAGTTTTGCATCAGAGGGAGTGTGTTAATTACATAGAAGACACAACTGGTCAGGCACAGTGGCTCACACCTGTAATCACAGCACTTTGGGAAGCCAAGGTGGGCGGATCACGAGATCAGGCAATCGAAACCATCCTGGCCAACATGGTGAAACCCTGTCTCTACTAAAAATACAAAAATTAGCTCGGCGTGGTGGCACACACCTGTAGTCCCAGTTACTCGGGAGACTGAGGCAGAAGAATCCCTTGAAGCCAGGAGGCGGAGGTTGCAGTGAGCTGAGATCGCCGACAGAGGGAGACTTCGTCCCAAAACACACACACACACACACACACACACACACACACACAACTGATTTGCCTTTCATGAAGAAAGCAAAATGATTTAACCTACATAAGGAACTTAACCAATGTTATAGCAATTAAAAATTGACCAATACACAAGTGGTCACAAGAGTCAAAACGGTATAAACAGTATAACCTAAATTATAGTGTTTTGCAGTGTTTGATATCATTATCTCATACTTCTAATCAATGAAAATCTTTAATCATTATATTTTAAGAGGTCAGAAACACTTCAAAATGATATAATCGAGAAGTTGATAACGAACAACTCTCTAATAAACCTCTCCGTTGTTTTAAAAAAATTTCCTCAACTCTGTACTTTCTGATTTGGTATAACATAGAAAATTACTAGGCATAAAAAATGTGTTGTATTCAAGGTGCTATACTCTAAGTAGAAATATAACATTGATGAAAACTGGGCAGAATGGGTACTTAAGTATTTGCTGAATCAAACATATGCATTTTTACTTAAGAGAGAATTCATCTGATTATATCTGATAATATATTTGTGGAGAGTCCTTAATATGATGATAGCCAGAGTTCCAGATAAGAAAACAATAACCGCAAAGGAATTCATAATACTAGAAAATTTGAGAAAGAAAAAAAGATAAGTTAAATCTCAAACTTCCTAATTGAGCACTAAAAACAAAATGCATGTACATATAAAAGAAAGACATTCAAATTATCATTATGTCTAAATTTAGATCAATGACTGAATGCATCAATATATTAAATGAACTTAAAGTTACGCTACAAAAATGTATTACAAATGAAGTAACAGAACAACACCATTCTTAAGGTTATTTTTAGAAAATTTTAAGAGTCCATTTTCAAAGAGAAATAAGAAGTGAATAAGGTCTGTAACACAAACGTAGTTTGGGAACATGGAACTGTCAACCAAAGTTCGGGAGACACAGGTTGAACTAATGGCTTACTGGCTTCTTAGCCAATGGATCAAGGCTACAGTCTTTAACTCCATTACTCTACGAGCTTCAGGGCAAAGACCCCAAGGACCACTTATCTACCAGCTCTTACTTACTGTTTCTAAAACTGAAACTTAACTATCCCCAAAGCAAAACCAATGCCTTCTGCCATCCCATCTCCCCAGCCAAACCCATACATACCCAAAAAGTTTCACCAGAATCTATGAAAAGTCCAGCACTGTTTTAGTGAGATACCAGTAAGACTGATGTCTAAAATGTCTGTTAAATGTTGTAAGTAAATTAAGTCACGACAGAAACTAAAATACAGTACATCCATTGTTACAGTAATACTACTAGAAATTAGCCCTCATAATCTATCTAGAGGCCCTTCGCTTTTACAATCCCTTTGGAGAAACCATTTAAATAAATTGTATCTGAGGAGACTTCTGGGGGGGTAACAAAATGGAATTAAACTGTTGCCCAAACAGAAGCCTCTCTGGAAAAGCTACCATAGGAAGAAGAAAGGGGACAAGGAGGAGGAGAAGAAGGAGGAATAATAGGAATAAGAAAAGGAAGGGAGCCGGGCGCGGTGGCTCACGCCTGTAATCCCAGCACTTTGGGAGGCCGAGGCAGGCGGATCACGAGGTCAAGAGATCGAGACCATCCTGGCCAACATAGTGAAACCCTGTCTCTACTAAAATACAAAAATTAGGTGGGCGTGGTGGCGTGGTGCACCTGTAGTCCCAGCTACTCGGGAGGCTGAAGCAAGAGAATTGCTTGAACCCGGGAGGCGGAGGTTGCAGTGAGCCAAGATTGCGCCACTGCACTCCAGCCTGGCGCCTGGTGACAAAGTGAGACTCTGTCTCAAAAAGAAAAAAAAAGAAAAGATAGGGAAGGGTATTTTCATTTTAAAGTCAGTGGGACTATAAGGAGAATCATCACTTCAGAAGACCATACTCATAGTACCACACCATTCCTTAATTTTACTTTTTTAATTTTTAATTTTTATTTTATTTTCAGAGGCAGGGTCTCTCCATGTCACCCAGGCTGGTCCCGAACTCCTGGTCTTCAGTGATTCTCCCACCTCGGCCTCCCAAAGCCCTGGGATTACAGGTCTGAGCCACCACACTGGGCCCTTACTTTCATTTTTACTTTTGTAATCTCCTTTAACCCATGATTGCCTTATTACAGGATATAAAGTCAACAAGGAATAAAATACTATACAGACAAGTTCATTTCCTTTTGACCAGCTTCTCTGTTCAGTCTCCTGAGTTACTAACTTAACATCCTCCTCCACTCTCAGCACTTTATCACAGCCCCTAATTATGTTTTCAATTGGTCCCTGCTTCAATAGGTCCATCCATGTGAAACTACTCTTTCCATAGTCACAGACTTCTAACTCTGTGGTTTCATCCTGTTGAAGATTCCTGAGGAATCAAGTCCTTTCACTCTGGGTCCATTAGAATGTAAGCTTCACGCAGAGAGAAGCCTCCTCTGCTTTATTCACTGTTGAGTTAGAGCCTACCACAGCATTACAATAGGGACTAAAAAGAGTAAATGTTCCTTCACTGGTAGACACTGTCTCCTCTCATCTATATGACATGCCTTGATTTCACAGCCACTTGAAGTTGTGGGTTTGTCATATGAAATCCTTTCACCCTTTTTCTCACCCCTTCCCAGATTTTTATGACATCCCTACCTTCCTCTACCCCAGCTGGTTACTACTTTTCCTAACTCTCTAGTGTGCCTGAACTTTTTGAACCCACAAACAAAAGCTTCCATTCCATTTTATTTTTCATATCTTGCACAGTGTCAACTTCTGCAGTCATATCTCGCTGACTCCCCAACCCAATATCCATTTCATGCAGACATAGTATCTCCATGATATTTCAGGTTTCTCTTTCCCTTCAGCATAAATATTAACATATTTAAAACGCATTTCTGGTGTTTTTTTTTTTTTTTTTTGAGTCAGAGTCTCACTCTGTCGTCCAGGCTGGAGTGTGGTGGCATGATCTCGACTCACTGCAACCTCTGCCTCCCATGTTCAAGCGATTCTCCTGCCTCAGCCTCCTGAGTAGCTGAGATTACAGGCGCATGCCACCACAACTGGCTAATTTTTGTATTTTTAGTAGATACAGGGTTTCATCGTGTTGGTCAGGCTAGCCTCAAATTCCTGACCTCATGATCCTCCCGCCTCAGCCTCCCAAAGTGCTGGGATTACAGGTGTGAGCCACCACACCTGGCCCATTTTTTTTTTAATTGTGTATGTGGGGACTTGAAGGGAGAAGAAGAGAGAGGAAACTACAGTCACAGAGAAGGAAAAAGATGTAACCCAAGATCATCTGTGATAACGAAATATGTTAATTTAGATATGTATATTTACATTTTCTACCTCAAAACTACTTACTTTTTACTTCATGAAGTACTTACCTAAACCACTAAATGTTGGTATGAGGCAAAGACTCCAAAATAGAATCCCACCTAGAAGCCCACTTGACAGTTTTGTTTTTGTAAAGCAGGATATAAAATCATATGACCAAATGTTAGTTGAGATTTCGCTGGCTATAATCCTGAAACCAATGGAAAAATGATTCTGCATGCACTTTCTCCATTTCTTTACTTGTAACTTCATGGAATTATGTGATCTACTTTGACATTTTTTTTTTGAGACAGTCTCACTCTGTCACCCAGGCAGGAGTATGGTGGCACAATCTCAGCTCATTGCAGCCTCTGCCTCCCGGGTTCAAGCGATTCTCCTGCTTCAGCCTCCTGAGAAGCTGACATTACAGATATGAACCACACCCAGCTAATTTTTGTATTTTTAGTAGAGGTGGGGTCTTGACATGTTGGACAGGTTGGTCTCGAACTCCTGACCTCAGGTGATCCACTCGCCTCGGCCTCCCAACGTGCTGGGATTACAGGCATGAGCCACGACACCCAGCCTTCTTATTTTCATTTCCTAATATTCTACCTCATTTCAAAAGGAGACTAGGAGGAAATAATTTTAGCTTGCTGCTATTCATCAGTAATAGCATCTCTTTGCTACTACTTTTGTGTAACCCTAAACCCACCCCATACTTCATTTCATTTTGTCCCTTTTGTCCTGATCATATTTCCATCTGCAAAGGTACACAAAGGTATAGATAATGAGAGTCACTGTAGCTTTGTTTGTAAGTGTAAAAACCTGGAAGCAACCAAATATGCCCATCACAATGAAAATAAAGTATGGTAATCCATGCAAATAACATGTAACCATTAAAAAGAATGATGTGCATCTATAGGTGACGATATCTTTATGAAATAGCGTTGAGTGAAAAAAGAAAGGTGAACAGTATGTGTGGCAAGATTCCATTTTCTCCCAAGAAGATGATATGCATATCTTATAGGTACAAATATTTTTCTGGAAGGATAAATAAGAAAAAATAATGCTTATACTGTTAGATGGAGAGAGTAGGAATTGGAGGGTAAACGAAGGGAGAAATTTACTTATACCTTTTCTATTTGGTTTGAAGTCTTCACCACATGCAAATATATAAATGTTATTGATATTATTACTTAAATTCAACTAAAAGACAACTTGCCTCACTGCAACCCACCAACTCCACCCTCTGCAAATAGATTTGTTATTAGGGTATTTTGTTTGATTATAAAACCTTGTTCAACTTAACCCATCATTTTGTTTTTTGGTTTTTGTTTTGTTTGTTTGTTTGTCTGTTTGAGACAGAGTCTCGCTCGGCCACCCAGGCTGGAGTCCAGTGGCATGACCACAGCTCACTGCAGCCTCAACCTCCCCGGCTCAAGTGATCCTCTCATCTCAGCCTCTCAAGTATCTGGGACCACAGATGTGCGCCACCATGCCCAGGTAATTTTTTAGTTTTTTTTGTAGATACAAGATCTCACTATGTTGCCCAGGCTGGTCTGAAATTCCTGTGTGCAAGCAGTTTATCTACCTCAGCCTCCGAAAGTGCTGGGATTACAGGCGCAAGCCACCATCCCAGCCCATTTCTTATACTTTACATTTTTTGTATGTTAAGTATTTTGTTGGAGGCTGGGGTGGGAGGATCACCTGAGCCAGGGAGTTTGAGGCTGCAGTGAGCTGTGACTGTGCCATTATACTCCAGCCTGGGCAACAGAGTGAGACCCTGTTTCAAGGAAAAAAAAGAGATTTTCTTTTATGTTGTAGTTTTCAGTACTGAATAAAACATAAGAAAACACAGTTATGAATCAAGTTGTTTCTGCTGATGAGTGATCAAATTCAACTTGTCAAAAGCTTTAAGATACTGCCAATGTATTAAGATCTTAAATGATAATCCCCAATAAACACTAAAGCCTTTAATGCAGTGTTATTACCCCTCAAGTCCAGGCACTACCACTACTCTTAGATAATTTTTATGTTGCCAGGGCTGGTCGTGAACTCCTGGGCGCAAGCCATCCTCCCACCTCGGCCTCCCAAAGTGCTCGGATTACAGGCAAGAGCCACACTGCACCCAGGCTTTAAAAAAAATTTTTTAATGGGTTTTAATCCTACAATAGTTCTGAGGTAAATCCTGATGACCATGTGACCATCGTTAACACTACCAGTGACGGGACAGGTTAGCATTATGTGCCTCTTCATGTATTCTTACCAAGAATGCACGGCCTGCATCTGGTCATGAAGAAACATCCAAAAGACTCAACTTGACAGTCATACTACAGAAGGTAATGTCTGTCCCCTTTGAAAATTTCAAGGATATGGAAGACTAATGAACTTAGTCCAGATTGGGGGAGACCAAAAACATAATCCTGGATAGGACTGTGAACTGGAAACGGAAAGAGTGACACTGTTGACCAGCTGGTAAAATTTGAATGGCTGGATGTGGATTGAACAGTACTGATTCCTGATTTGGAGGGTTGTATGCTAGCAGGAGAGTGACCTCGTTTTGAGGAAGTACCCTCCGGAGTGTTTAGGGGTGATTAGACAACCTCTAGCTCTCAAAAGATTCAGAGAAAGACTAATGATAATGGACACCCACACAGAAGAGTGAACAATGAAGCAAATGAGGTACATTGCTAACAATCGAGCATCTGGCTAAAGGGACTACAGGAATTCTTTGTACTGTTATGGCAATTCTTCAGTAAGTCTGAAACTGTTTCAAAATGAAATTTTTTAAAAAACCTATAAGAAAATCATAATTTATAGAACTGATAAATCAAAAGGTAAATACTTCATGAACGAACTTATCCATCTATTAAAATATTGTTGCATTTTTCTAGGAACTCCTTCTTTAAAAAAATATTTTTGCAACAGTAAAATGTGACTTATTTTGTGAAAATCTGAATTACATGCACCTCTTTACCAGCCTATCCATTGTTTTAACTGAGTTCATTCATATCAAGTCTTTAAAAAAAAAAGAGCAGTACTTTCAAATATGCACTATGAAGTTTGGATTTTAAGCACAAAGAGAGCCAGGACAATCTGCAATTGCTATACAGTCGTTTTTTGCACCAAACATTGCCATCTACTGGAAATAACATAACACAACACATATTACTCTTCCCTAGGAAAGTAAAAAATTATTTTAAAATCCTAAAGCATATTTGAGAACAAAACGACAAATGCAAAAAGATAACTAAGTGGTAGAAACTATTTTTAATCCATTTAAAATGAATGAATGATTTTTTTATTCTTTTATTTTTGTTTTTGTCTTTTTGTTTTTTTCCTTTTTGTGGAGAAAGGGGTCTCGCTATATTGCCCAGGCAGGTCTTGGGCTTAAGCTATCCTCCCACCTCTGCCTCCCTAAGAGCTGGGATTACAATTAATGCTGCATCTTTACATCCTAGAGTTTCAAAATCTTTTATAAGACAGCAATTCTCATAAAATCATATGAGGTAAACAGGTCTCTAACGTTGGCAATAACAAAGGCACAAGAAGCAAATGTAGAAACAGACAAGACTTCTTGATCCATTACACAGTATCCTATCATAGATCTTATTCAATAAAAATTCATGCAGGGGGCCGGGCGTGGTGGCTCATGCCTTTAATCCCAGCACTTTGGGAGGCCGAGGCGGGCAGATCACGAGGTCAAGAGATCTAGACCATCCTAGCCAACATGGTGAAACCCCGTCTCTACCAAAAATACAAAACAAATTAGACGGGCTTGGTGGCACGGGCCTGTGGTCCCAGCTACTCCGGAGGCCGAAGTGGAAGAATCGCTTGAACCCAGGAGGCGGAGGTTGCAGTGAGCCGAGATTGCACCACTGCACTCCAGCCTGAGCAACAGAGTGAGACCCTGTCTAAAAAAAATAAATAAATAAAAATAAAAATTAAAAAAATATGCGGGGATTCAAAAAAGAATCAAGCTGGCTGGCAGCTTGATCTAGTCCAGTTGTTCTCAACAAGAGAAACAGCACCCTCTAGGGGGCATAATGAGAATCTGCGGCGACGCTGCTGGTGTTGATGGGAGAATACCGTGCGTCCTGCAAGGCACAGGGAGACCCACACAATGGAGACTTGAGAACTATATAGTGTCTTACAACTCTTTCAAATGCCCCAATCAACTTTCATGTGGGTGCAAAACTGCCTATGATTATCTGAGCCTAGATTCTAACTCAGCCTCATCTTTTTTTTTTTTTTTTTTGAAGCAAGGTCTCTGTCTGTTGCCCAGGCTGGAGTCCAGTGGTACAATCACTGCTCACTGCAGCCTCAACCTCCCAAGCCTCAAGCGATCCTCAAACCTTACCCTCCTGAAGTAGTGGGGTGCACAGGTGTGCCACCACACCCAGCTAATTTTTTTTTTTTTTTTTTTTTTTTTTTTTAGAGACAGGGTGTCACTCTGTTACTCAGTCTGGTCTTAACTCCTGGGCTCAAATAATCCTCCCACCTCAGCCTCCCAAAGTGCTGGGATTATAGGCGTGAGCCACTGCACCTGGTCCTAACTCCCTTTTACAGATAAAGAATTTTTACACAGTTTAAGTCTTCGTTGATATTTTTTCCCAAGAACGCAACTACCATGTCAATTGAAGGAAAATGGTACTGTGTTTGGCTTGGAATTTTGTCAAAATTAATCATTTCAGAAAATCATGGCATCATTTAGAGCCATCTGGTATTCGAGCAACCAATGCATACTATTCTTATATGCATGTGTTGCCACATTTACAATAATTATACCTACAGGTGCAAGCATCTGGCAATGACTGAAATATATACCTAAACACATATTTTATCAAAAGTTACTTCCCAGCCAGGCGCCGTGGCTCACGCCTGTAATCCCAACACTTTGGCAGGCCAAGGTGGGCAGATCACCTGAGGTCAGGAGTTCGAGACCAGCCCGACCAACATGGAGAAACCCCATCTCGACGAAAAATACAAAAAATTAGCCGGGTGTGGTGGCTCATGCCTATAATCCCAGCTATTCAAGAGGCTGAGGCAGGAGAATCACTTGAACCCGGGAGGAAGAAGTTGCAGTGAGCCGAGATCGTGCCATTGCACTCCAGCCTGGGCAACAAGAGCAAAACTCCATCTCAAAATTTTAAAAAACTACGTTTTTAAAGCAAAAGTTTTGTGAATAGAAACACCTTACCATGGCATTCATAATAGGCATTCAATAAACTCATAATAGGCAGTCAGTTCATAATAGGCACTCAATTAACATGTTATATAAATTGATAAACAAAAGGTCTTCACTCAAATGTTAATCTTTATGACTCATCTCTCCTGAACAAATGTATTATAAACTCCAAATTTTACACCCGTTTGGGAACCTGTATTATCTTCTGAAAACATTAAAGTGCATTCTCAAGACAGTTAATTGAAAAACAAAATAACAGGCCAGGTGTGGTGGCTCACCCGTGTAATCCCAGCACTTTGGGAGGCCGAGGCAGGTGGATCACTTGAGGTCGGAAGTTTGAGACCAGCCTGGCCAACATGGTGAAACCCCATCTCTACTAAAAATACAAAAATTAGCCAAGCGTGGTGGCCCACACCTGTAGTCCCAGCTACTCGGGAGGCTGAGGCACAAGAATCACTTGAACCTGGGAGGCAGAGGTTGCAGTGAGCCAAGATTGCGCCACTGCACTCCATTCTGGGTGACAGAGTGAGACACCATCTCAGAAAAAAAAAAAAAAATCAAACTAAATTATTATATTGCCTCTGAACTTCTCTGTGTCTAGGCTTAATCAGGGGCTCAGGCTCACAAGCTCAGCCGATGATTATAGGCTCTGGGTCCAAACAGCAGTTTGCAGGTGGCTGCAGCAAGGTGGTATGACAGGTACAGGAGAAAGGAGATGGTGATTCAGGTGACTGAAGAGCCACAACTGTTGCATGGCTCTGACATCTGTAAGTGGTTCATCGTGTGCAGAGAGTTTGGCTTCCTGTCCATGTTCCGCAGCCCCAACCCTGTGCATCTCCCTTCTCCACTGGCCACATGAATGTCTTTGTGTACCATAGCTGGGCATGGTGCTGCGCGCCTGTAATCCCAGCTACTCGGGAGGCTGAAGCACGAGAATCACTTGAACCCAGGATGCAGAGGCTGCAGTGAGCCAAGATCACACCACTACACTCCAGCCTAGGTGACAGAGTGAGACCCCATCTCAAAACAAATAAAAAGAAGTCTTTGTGCAAAATAAGCACATCTAAGACAGTGTAGTTCTCTCAGTCAAAAGGCTAGAATCAATTTGTCACAAGATCTGGTGAAATTTTCTGTATTGAGAATAAGAAGAAGCAAAAGCAGGGGAGGAAGCCATGTAGAAGCACAGAGGAAAGGGAACAGATGATACACATGAGGTGGTTTAGATCCGTGCCAACATGGCAGCCACTGGTCATATGTGGCTCTTCAGCACTTGAAACGTGTCTGGTCCTAAGGGGATGAGCTATGAGTGTAAAATACACACCAGATTTCAGACTTTGTATGGGAAAAAGAATTAAGATATTTCTGTGCCCCAAAAGTGCTATATAAACACTGTATTCTAGTGAATAAATATATTTCTCACAAGGATATATGTTAGCAGTTCTGAAACTACATGTGCGCTAGGGTTGAATAAATAAGTCAATGCATCATAGATAATGAGAGCCAGGTTTCTTACTTTCAGAGAAAGAAATTACAACTAAACCAGGGGAGAAGGCTAGAATAAATGCTGTGGTACTGGACGACGGTCTGAGATAACATATGAACTCATGTTTATTTACTTATTCGCTTTTATATTTTTCCATGAGCAGTTAGCAAGTAGTCTGTAGGGTGATACTATAGACCGTAGGGTGTACAGTCTATAGAGTTATACCCTGCCACCGTGAAAATAACCATTTCCCCAACACTCATTCCCCTACAATTTTAACATTCATTGATCATGTTGACCTGAATCAATATTTAATTGGAGGTTGAAAAACTAGTGATGTTCAAATTCTATCATTCCCACTGGAACAATTCGATAAGTGATGACTACGTACCCAGCTAGTTGACAAAATCCTTCATAGCCCATAATGTAGGTTATTTTGTTACCAAGATATGAAGCTTTGCTTCTCATTTGTACACTGAAAGTTTGAGCTATGTTGCAGGTTCAGTAGGATTTTGTGAGCTACACTAAGACACAACCACCATGGGTACCTGAGGTAGCCAAAATGGCATCCACAGTGGATCTAACTGTTACCCTAAGAGAGTACTCCAGGTCAGGCACAGTGGCTCACACCTGTAATCCCAGCACTTTGGGAGACTGAGGTAGGTGGATGACTTTAGACCAGGAGTTTGAGACCAACCTAGCCAAAAAGGCAAAACCCCATCTCTACTAAAAATACAAAAAAAAAAAAAAAAAAGAAAGAAAGAAAAAGAAAAAAGAAAAAAAATAGACCAGCCATGATGACTGATGCCTGTAATCCCAGCACTTTGGGAGGCTGAGGTGGGTGGATCATGAGGTCAGAAAATCGAGACCATCCTGGCTAACACAGTGAAACCCCATCTCTACTAAAAAAATACAAAAAAAAAAAAATTAGCCGGGTGTGGTGGCACACACCTGTAGTCCCAGCTACTCGGGAGGCTGAAGCAGGAGAATCGCTTGAACCCAGGAGGCAGAGGTTGTGGTGAGCCAAGATCGCGTCACTGCACTCCAGCCTGGGCAGCAGAGCCAGACTCGGTCTCAAAAAAAGGAAAAAAAAAAAAATAGCCAGGTGTGGTGGCTCACGCCTGTAATCCCAGCTACTTGGGAGGCTGAGGTGGGTGGATCACCTGAGGTCAGGAATTTGAGACCAGCCTGGCCAACATAGTGAAACCCTGTCTCTGTTGAAAATACAAAAATTAGCCGGGCATGGTGGCTCATGCCTGTAATCCCAGCTACTCGGGAGGCTGAGGCAGGAGAATCGCTTGAACCCAGGAGGCAGAAGTTGCAGTGAGCCAAGATCGCATCACTGTACTCCAGTCTGGGCAACAGAGCAAGACTCTGTCTCAAAAAAAAAAGAAAGAAAAAAAGAGAGAAAAAAAGAAAGAGTACTCCAGGGTCTAATACATTTGTAAGTGCCGAGTTAGACTCAGTTAAGACATTTCTTTATTACAAATGAGATTAGGAGACTTTTACACTTCACTAATGTGCTTTGTAAAGCTGAGAAAGGAAGCAGTATAAAGTAATATTTTCCAGACTTATTTGACTAGACTAGTGTTCTACACAATGCACTTTGGGAAATGTTGATGTGCGCCATTAAAAAAAAATTGTTTTAACAAAAAAAGCATTTTTCCAGCCTGCATAGTTCACTCACCTCCCTTTCTGCCTCTGCTGCCACCATGGTGCCCATAAAGCTTGTGGCGAAGGGGGACCAAAAAAAGAAGCAGGTTCTAAAGTTCACTCTTGATTGCACTCACTCTGCAGAAGATGGAATCATGGTGCTGCCAATTTTGAGCAATTTTTGCAAAAAAGGATCAAAGTGAACAGAAAAGCTGAGAGCCTTGCTTGGAGAGGTTGTGACCATCAAAATGAGCAAGAGCAAGATTACTGTGACTTCTGAGGTGCTTTTTTCCAAAAGATATTTGAAATATCTCACAAAAAAATAACTGAAAAAGAATTATCTACTTGATTAGTTGTACGTAGTTGCTAACAGCAGAGAGTTAGGAATTACATTACTTCCAAATTAACCAGGATGCAGAAGAGGAGGAAGATGAGGATTAAAATTCATTTATCTTGAATATTTTGTATGAGTTCTTTTCTTTTTTCAAGGTGCTGTTAAATTGTATGAGTTCTTAAATAAAACTTGGGAACCAAAAACAGAAATAAAGCATTTTTCAGCCCAAGACAAGAAAATAAAGCAAGCACCATTAGCGATATATGTCGCTGCTCTCTCTTGACCCCCCTCCCCAACTATAACAGCCACGTTTTGGCATTCAAATAAATAATATGTGGCTTAGCATGTTCTCACTGCATAATCCTCTCTCTGCATGCATGAGCTATTGTTTTATGAGACATTTACAAATCAACTACCCTCTAGGTCTGGGAGAACATATATGGGAGAGAAGGAGGAATAGGAAATATTATATGTGTACTACCTGCTAGGTACTGTCCTAAATATTTCATGTTAGTGGCAGGGTGCAGTGGCTCATGCCTGTAATCCCAGCACTTTGGGAGGCCAAAGTGGGTAGATCACCTGAGGTCAGGAGTTTGAGACCAGCCTGGCCAACATGGTGAAACTTCATCTCTACTGAAAATACAAAAATTAGCCAGGTGTGGTGGCACGTGCCTATAACACCAGCTACTTGGGAGGCTGAGGCAAGAAAATCACTTGAACCCAGGAGGCAGAGGTGGCAGTTAGCCGAGATCACGCCATTGCACTCCAGCCTGGGCAATAAGAGCGAAACTTCGTCTCAAAAAAACAAAACAAAACAAATATTTCATGTTTGCTCACTTCACCCTCAGAGCAATCACATGGGGTGAATATTTTACCTCCATTTTACAAATTCGGAAATACAGGCACAAAATAATTTAACCAAGTTCATACAGCTAGTAAATGGCAGAGCCAAGATTCTAATTCAACTGTGTCTAGTTCTTTCCAGTATAACACCTCTGGAAGCCAAGGGCCTTCTAGGTACACTAAAAAAGTTTCAATGAAGCCAGGTGCAGTGGCTCACACCTGTAATCCCAGCACTTTGGGAGGCTGAGATAGGCGGATCACCAGAGGTCAGGAGTTTGAGACCAGCCTGACCAACGTGGAGAAACCCTGTCTCTACTAAAAATACAAAATTAGCCAGGTATGGTGGCGCATGCCTGTAATCCCAGCTACTCAAGAGGCTGAGGCAGAAGAATTGTTTGAATCCTGGAGGCGGAGGTTGCGGTGAGCCAAGATCATGCCGTTGCACTCCAGCCTGGGCAACAAGAGTGAAACTCCGTCTTTAAATAAATAAATTTCAATGGGAAAAGAAAATTCCCTCTTCTGGAATTCCTTCCAAGATTAGACTTGACTGTTGAGGAACAAGGGGTTGAGACTTAACCTGAAATAAGGGGATTTTCCAAATTCTCCCATTTGGTATGGCTTTTTTATTATTTATTTATTTATTGAGAGAGAGTCTCACTATGTCGCCCAGGCTGGAGTGTAGTGGCACAATCTTGGCTCACTGCTTAAACCCAGGAGGTGGAAGTTGCAGTGAGCCAAGATCACACCACTGCACTCTAGCCTGGGTGACAGAGTGAGACTCCATCTAAAAAAGAATTATAATAATATTTTTTTATCAATCACTTAATAAAGTTTTATTAAATTTTTTCGGTGTGCATTTAAATCTTTTTTTTTTTTTTTTTTTTTTTTTTTGAGACAGAGTCTCACTCTGTGGCCCAGGCTGGAGTGCAATGGCACAATCTTGGCTCACTGCAACCTTCACCTCCCAGGTTCAAGCCATTCTCCTGCCTCAACCTCCTGAGTAGCTGGGACTACAAACATGTGCCACCACACCAGACTGTTTGTATTTTAAGTAGAGATGGGATTTCACCATGTTGGTCAGGCTGGTCTTGAACCCCTGACCTCAGGTGATCCGCCCACCTCTGCCTCCCAAAGTGCTGGATTTACAGGCATGAGCCACCATGCCCAGCCCCTTCAGAGTGCATTTCATTCCTTTCCCCAGATTACACTTCTGTATTTCATCCAGAGATTAGAAGACTGGACTATATTTATTGGACTAGTAAATTGCCTGTTTTCATCAATTGTACTTTGGGTAAACTGCAGGATGTAGGATCAAGTAATCCTGACCCCTAGCTGGATGATTCAAGGTACACACACATTTCTAACACAAATTGTTCTCATTTTCTTTACAGTGACTCTGGAGGCAGAAAATAAAATAGACCCTTATGATAGAAAGCCAGAATGGTATAGTAGAAAAACTATGAGTTTGGGGGCCAGACAGACCTGGGTTTAAATATCACTTGCACCACCTGCTAGCTGTGATCCTGAGAAAATTACTTTAGCTTGCTGGGCTTCAGTAGCCTCATTTATAAAATGGAAATAACCACTACAGGTGATACATAGGGACAAAAGCGAGGTATTCCTAATGTGGAATTGCTTTCAGAATGAGATTCGGAAGAATCATTTTATAATGGCTGTCAGGCCATCTACAGAAATGACACAAACCAAGCATAATTTGTAAATGTTTGAGATTTGAGGCCTAGCGCCGAATAAGGTGATAAGGGTTTGGTCTCAGGAAAGCATATCTGAAGCTATAAAAAATAAGCCTTAGATAAAACTGAGTATAACAAAAGCTCAATCAAGAAAATGATATACAGCTGGGCACGGTGGCTCACGACTGTAATCCCAGCATTTTGAGAGGCCAAGGCGGGTGGACCGCCTGAGGTTGGGAGTTTGAGACCAGCCTGGCCAGCATGGTGAAACCCTATCTCTACCAAAAAAATACAAAACTTAGCCAGGCGTGGCACCTGTAATCCCAGCTACTCAGGAAGCTAAGGCAAGAGAATCCCTTGAACCCAGGAGGCGGAGGTTGCGGTGAGTCGAGATCGTGCCATTGCACTCCAGCCTGGGCAACATAGCGAGACTCCATCTTAAATATATATATTTTATTGACCGTATATCATATATACACACATATATATGTATATATATATATACATATATATGCATATGTATATATGCATATAGACTGTATATGCATATATGCATATATAGATGATATACAGTCTATAAAAGACTAAAAAGGAAAATACATAGATCTACCTAGTCATAAAAGGTTTTCCCTACTAAAAGAATGTCCTAAAATCAGTCCTTTGGTGAAGTACCACTAATACAGTCTGGGGCTAAGAATACCTGACCCATGAACACAAACATCTTGTCCATGGGCAAGTAAAGAGTGTCGTGAATATCATCTTTTAATATCCCACTTCCGGCCAGGCGAAGTGGCTCATGCCTGTAATCCCAGCACTTTAAGAGGCCGAGGCCATTGGATCACCCGAGGTCAGGGGTTCAAGATCAACCTAGCCAACTTGGTGAAACCCTGTTTCTACTAACAACAACAAAAATTAGCCGGGTGTGGTGGCAAGTGCCTGTAATCCCAGCTACTTGGCAGGCTGAGGCAGGAGAATCGCTTGAACGAAGCGGAGGTTGCAGTGAGCCGAGATCGTGCCACTGAACTCCAGTCTGGGCGACAGAGTGAGACTCCATCTTAAAAAAAAAATCTCACTTCCCTTTACTCTGGGGTCATATGCTCACCAAGAATCTTTCTATTTATTCTATTTTATTTATATTTGCTTTCTCATATATCTTTATTAAATGCAGATGTGCTGACCAGCTAACATTAATGGTGTGGCCCTCTAGGTATTTCTCCATATAAATTAATAAATTAGTACTCTGGCAAGGACATTGGACCCAACAGTTAGTATGGCTCTATCTCCCTTTGGTATACTTGCAAAATTAGAATTCAGAAGCAAGATTTTAAAAGACTGAGAAGAACCTAGTATTGCTGAGTGCGTAAAGAAACAGCAGATCCTCAGACCTAGAAACCTTTCTGGAAACAATTTTGACAATGTCTTATCAAAATACGTGCACGCTTTTAACTGAATAATCCTACTTCTGGGAACTTTACCCCAGGAGATAAATACATAAGTTAAAAAGTGAGGATGTTCATTAAATCACTGTTTATATTAAAAATTAGACTTTTGGGTTGTTTTCATCGACAGGGCACTAAATAAGTCAATTATGGCCTAATCTATAAATTGATTAAAAATATATTCTCTGAGCCAGGCATGGTGGCTCATGCCTGTAATCCCAGCACTTTGGGAGGCCAAGGTGGGCAGATCGCCTGACATCAGGAGTTCGAGACCAGCCTGGCTAACATGGTGAAACCCTGTTTCTACTAAAAATACAAAAAATTAGCTGGGCATGATAGCACACGCCTGTAGTCCCAGTTGCTCAGGAGGCTGAGGCAGGAGAATCGCTTGAACACAGGAGGCGGAAGTTGCAGTGAGCTGAGATCGCACCATTGTACTCTACTTTGGGCAACAAGAGCAAAACTCCGTATCAAAAAAAAAATGTGTTGTGCAATCAACAAAAAGAAAGATGTAACCTCATATTTACTGACATGGAAAGATATCCATGATACACACATTAAGTGAAAACAACACATGTAGTAGAATCCTGTTTGTACAAAGCTGCATACCTCTGAGCATAGCAGGCAGTGTTTCCCTCAGATAGATAGATAGATAGATAGATAGATAGATAGATAGATAGATAGATAGTTTTTTGTTTTTTTGTTTTTGTTTTTTTTGAGAGAGAGTCTCGCTCTGTCACCCAGGCTGGAGTGCAGTGGTGTGATCTGGGCTCACTGCAACCGCTGCCTACCAGGTTCACATGATTCTCCTGCCTCAGCCTCCCGAGTAGCTGGGATTACAGGCACCTGCCATCACATTTTGCTAATTTTTGTATTTTTAGTAAAGACCCGGTTTCACCATGTTGGCCAGGCTGGTCTTGAACTCCTGACCTCAGGTGATCCGCTCGCCTCGGCCTCCCAAAGTGTCTCTCATATATTATATAGAACATTATATTCCTATGAGTTTCTCCATGGTCTATGAAACGTTGCATATTATAATTATTTTCTGAAAAGTTACCATGCTCTTTAACACAGTGAATACTCTTGAAGTAATTGTTTTAACTTTGCTTAACCTAACATTACCCAAAGTAACCTCACCATAGAATCCTTTTATCACAGAATATCTTTTAAAATACCAAGAGGTTGGGTGCAGTGGCTCACGCCTGTAATCCCAACACTTTGGGAGGCTGAGGCAGGCGGATCACCTGAGGTCAGGAATTCAAGACCAGCTTGGCCAACATGGTGAAACCCTGTCTCCACTAAAAATACAAAAATTAGTTGGGCATGGTGGTACACGCCTGTAATCCCAGCTACTCAGGAGGCTGAGGTGGAAGAATTGCTTGAACCTAGGAGGCCAAGGTTGCAGTGAGCCAAGATTGTGCCACTGCACTCCAGCGTGGACGACAGAGTGAGACTCCATCTCAAAAAATAAACAAATAAATAAAAAATAAAAATAAAATACCGAACAAAAATAAATAAAATAACAGACTACTGGTTATGGAAAACCCTTTGTGAAACACAGCCATCACAGAATATTCACTAGAATGTTTATAGTATATCTCTTTATATCTTTTTTTTATTTGTTGAGACAGAGTCTCAGTGTGTTGCCCAGGCTGGAGTGCAATGGCATGATCTCAGCTCACCAAAACCTCCACCTCTTGGGTTCAAGCAATTCTCTTGCCTCAGCCTCTTGAGTAGCTGGGATTACAGGTGTGCACCACCACACCCGGCTAATTTTTGTATTTTTAGTAGAGATGGGGTTTCTCCATGTTGGTTAGGCTGGTCTCAAACTCCTGACCTCGTGATCCACCCACCTCAGCCTCCCAAAGTGCTAGGATTACAAGCGTAAGCCACTGCACCTGGCCTATCTATATCTATTTTTTCACCAAAACTACACACCATCTTTGTGGAAAGAAATCTATTTGTGAAAGAAAAAAGTCTAGAAATACAAACAATGATGAATGCCAAGTATTGGGAAGCTACTCTGTGTCGAATACCATGCTAAGGGCTTTACATATTTTGAAAATGAGAATTAAATGACATGAGAAGAAACCGAGACTCAGACATCTTGTGACTTACCTAAGCTCATGCAGCTAGTAAGTGGCAAAGGCGCAATTTGAATCACAGGTCAGTCTGCCATTGTCTGTGTTCTTTTCTCTACGCTATACTGTGTCTCTTCCATGTGATATTCTTCCTTTAAGGTCCCACTTGAGCAGCCAGCCAGCCTGCCAACCCCAGAAGATGCCCCTCCAGTTCTCCATGTACCTCTTTCAAACCTCAAACCTTTAACATGAAGTAAGAGAAAGTAAAATAGCTGGCACAGTATCCGAAATGTAGTTGATTTAATACAGTAATTCCTGTAACGATTGTCCATTAAATTGTTGGAACAGGAAGAATTTACCTGCTTTCTTGGGTTCTTAGCTGTGTTATACACCTTCATATTTAGGAAAATTTAGGCTTTAATATTAAGTACATGATATTTATAAAAAAATTAAGATGACGGCACGAAGTACTTACTTCAATCTCACAGAATAAGTGTTAGGCACATTCAACTTATCTGCATATTCTCCAGGAATTTTCATAGGGGGTCCAATACAAGTGAGGTGGTTTTCATCTGAATGCTTACAGGTAACAAAAGAAAAAGAAGGGAAGAGAATTTGTATGTGAAACTGACATTGTAAAATTTCCAATTCATGGCTATTCAGGCATATAATAGGCCGGAAAAAAATAGGCTTTTCATTATATTCTACATTTAAAACTCTTTATGATTTAAAATTCTTTTGTATCGAAATGTCCTCAACACTCAAATGAGACTCAATACGCTACCCCAAATTCAAAACTTAGGAACTTTCCCTGTGCCTATAGGTAGAGAGAGGAAAAAAAAAAACCTGTCAGCAAATGGCTTTTTCATATTTCCTATCATCCTTTTTCAATATACTACGTAACCCATCTTGTAACCTTTACTGTGTGGCTAAAGAATTACATAGATGAAGCAAAAATCATATTTATAAGCACCCAGAGATTTGAGGGCCTAGTGTGTATAAAGCACCATGCTTAGAAATGAAAGGGACTGAAAATATAATCTACACAACCTTTTTGTCTGAAAAATAGATAACGTATTAAAAATAGAAGACAGAAACAAACTAGAGAAGTTTGAAACCAGACAGGAGTGATGCAGCAGCAAATGCCTGGTCAGGGATGTGGAGACTCTTTTACTACTCAAAATGTAAAGAGGAATAAAGGGAAAACAGGAGAAAAATCAAAAGGAGAAACAGTGATGCTTCCCTTTTGATTCACTTACTCAGCATACAATTTATCCCTTGACTTCTGTGTAATAAATAACAGGCAATCCTTATGGAATTGTCTATACTATACGTGTGTATGCATAATAAAACCATTCACTCACAGTTGTGAAAATTACTGATGTGCACCTGTTTCTATTCGTTCTTGTAACCCTAGTGCCTGGTACATAGTATGCCCTTATAAGTGTTTGTAGAATGAATAAATCGTATTTAAAGCCAGAAAACTTATTGTTTTATTTTATTTTATTTTGAGACAGAGTCTCACTCTGTCACCTAGGCTGGAATGCAGTGGCATGATCTCATCTCACCGCAACCTCCGCCTCCTAGGTTCAAGCGATTCTCCTGCCTCAGCCTCCCAAGTCGCTGGGATTACAGGCGCCCACCACCATGCCCCACTAATTTTTGTATTTTTAGTGGAGATGGGGTTTCATCATGTTGGCCAGGCTGGTCTCAAACTCCTGACCTCAGCCTCCCAAAGTGCTGGGTTTACGGGTGCGAATCACCACACCCAGGCCAGAACACATTTTAAAACGGCTATAAATTTTTAAAGTTATGATTTTTTGTTTTTATTGTTTGTTTTTAATTATCTTTAGCCTTATAACCATGAAAATAATAATGATTGTTAAGGCTCCAGCTCAAAATGTAACGCTAAAGAGAACAATCAAATTACTGCATAATAAGTTACATTAAGGTTTACTGTGTAAGTACAGGCCTTGAACCTAGTATAGAAAATATCTGCATTTTATATGAGAAAGATTATGCAACAAAGACTATGTTAAGAGCTCTCGCCGAAGTAGAAGCCCTATTTTATTATAAACCACTGGCCTTATATATGAGCTGCATAAGGCTTTACAGGCCAGTTTCAGAACTTTGGCTTTTACTCTAAGTAAGCTGAGAAGTCAATGGAAGATTCTGAGCAAAGGATTGAAACAAGCTGAAATTTCCAAAGGAATGCTCCGAACACTGTATTGAGAACAGACCACTGGAAGACAAGGGGAGCAGAGGGAGGCTAGCTAGGTTTTTGCAGTAATCCAAGTGAGGTAAAATGATATCATGGAGTTGAGGTAGAGTTGAGAAGTGGTGGATTCTGAAATATTTCCAAGGGAGAGAGCCACATGGTCTGTCAAAGGACTGAACTGAATAGGGGCTATGAGTGAAGAGTGAAAAAGTGGAATCAAGGGTGATGCCATGGTTTGGGGCCTGAGCAACTGGAAAGATGGAGTTGCCACTTACTGAGATGGGAAAAACAAGGGAAGCACATCCAAGTGGACATGTCCTGGCCAGGCGCGGTGGCTCACACCTGTAAGCCCAGCACTTTGAGAGGCAGAGGCAGGTGGATCATTTGAGGTCAGGAGTTCACAAACAGCCTGGCTCTCATGGTGAAACCCCGTCTATACTAAGAATGCAAAAATTAGCCGGGCATGGTGGTGCACGCCTGTAATCCCAGCTACTCAGGAGGCTGAGGCAGGAGAATCACTTGAGCCCAGCAGGCAGAAGTTGCAGTGAGCAGAGATTGTGCCACTGCACTTCCGCCTGGGCAACAGAGTGAGACTCCATTTCAAAAAAAAAAAAAAGAAGTAGACATGTCAAGTAGACAGCTAAATATACAAGTCTAGAGATCTAAGAGTCATTACGGTAACACCATGAGACAGGTAAGACCACCACAGTACGAGTATAACTCAAGAAGATAAAAAGTTCAAAGACAGTCTAAGGGCCCTCCCACATTAGGAGTTTACAGAAATGAGGAGGAGATTAAGAAGTGACCAGTGAGATAGGAAACCAGAAAAGCATGGTAACCTAAAACTCAAATGAAGCAAGTATTTCAAGAATAAGAGGCCAGTTTCACACTTGTAATCTCTGCATTTGGGGAGGCCGAGGCGGAAAGATGACTTGAGGCCAGGAGTTCAAGACCAGCCTGGGAAACATGACGAGATCCCATCTCTACAAATAAAAATACAGCCAGACACAGTGGTGCATGCCTGTAGTTCCTGCTACTCAGGAGGCTGAGCGGGGAGGCTGAGGTGGGAGGATCACTTGAGCCCAGGAGTTCAAGGCTACAGTGAGTTGTGATGGCACCACTGCACTCCAGCCTGGGTGACAGAGTGAGACCCTGTCTCTTAAAAAAAAAAAAAATTAACTATGGTAAAGTCAGGGATATTATTAGCCAGCCACGCCGGGTGCAGTGGCTCACGCCTGTAATCCCAACACTTTGGGAAGCCGAGGCAGGTAGATCACGAGGTCAGGAGATCGAGACCTTTCTGGCTAACATGGTGAAACTGCATCTCTACTAAAAATACAAAAAATTAGCCGGCTGTGATGGCATGCGCCTGCAGCCCCAGCTACTTGGGAGGCTGAGGCAGGAGAATCGCTTGAACCCAGGAGGTGGAGGTTGCAGTGAGCGGAGGTTGCACCACTGCACTACAGCCTGAGTGACAGAGTAAGACTCTGTCTCAAAACAAACAAACAACAACAAAATATTAGCCAGCCACAGTGCTTAAAACAAAACACAAGACTGTAGGCCTAGCAAACAGCAAGGTCTAACTCACGTCCATGGCCTTGGGCGGCTTGCTTAATTCTGAAAAAGATAAATTATAACACAGTCCTTGCTCTCAGGGGGCCTACATAAATGACTTTTGCAGCAATTAGAATTTGATTAGAGATACTGCCATTTTCATATCTTAGATGTGGATAATGCTGCAATGAATACAAGAGTGCAGATATCTGTTTGAGATACTGATTTGGTTTCCAGATACATATCTGCAAGTGGAATTGCTGGATCATATGGTAGCTCTATTTTTTTTTTTTTTTTGAAACAGAGTCTGGCTTTGTCGCCCAAGCTGGAGTGCAGTGGTGCAATCTTGGCTCACTGCAACCTCCACCTCCTGGGTTCAAAAATATATATAAACTATTTCTGTAGGCAGTATAGAATAAACACAACTGTGGAAAATTATTTTCTTGGCTTTTTTCCTCTGAGTCTAAGAATATAAGATGTGACTACAAAGCATTAAGTTTGATTTTCACATAGCTGGTGAGATTAGCTTCCTGTATGATCACACTTTGTTTGTTTACCACCTTTTTAACCAAATCTCTTCAAATATGAGCAAGCAGCCTAAGTCAGACCTCACAGTCCATCACCCTAAAATTCTGTTTGCAAATATCAGAAGTGACATAAACAAAAAAGTATGACTGATTGTCCTTGCCATTGGTAAGGTATTTCCTGACATCTCTTAGTAGCTATGTTTACTCCTGTTATTTGTAAATATGCCCTAAATCTTTTAATTCCTCTTTTATTTCTCATTTGCAACACCTTGTGGAGATAAATAAGCTTCAAAATGTTTAACACAGCCACTAATTTTAAAAGAATTTCTGGCCAGGCGCAGTGGCTCATGCCTGTAATCCCAGCACTTTGGGGGCCTAGGTGGGCGGATCTCCTGAGGTCGGGAGTTTGAAACCAGCCTGACCAACATGGAGAAACTCCCATCTCTACGAAAAAGTACAAAATTAACCGGGCATGGTGGCGCATGCCTATAATCCCAGCTACTTGTGAGGCTGAGGCAAGAGAATCGCTTGAACCCAGGAAGCCAAGGTTGCAGTGAGCTGAGATCACGCCATTGCAGTCCAGCCTGGGCAACAAGAGCAAAACTCCATGTCAAAAAAAAAAAAAAAAGAATTTCCTTTTACTAAGATCAGACAGAATTAGAATTCTCTAATCATCAGGGAAATGCAAATCAAATGCACAATGAGATATCACCACACCTGTCAGAATGGCTATTATTAAAAATCAAGACATAGGCCAGGTGCGGTGGCTCATGCCTGTAATCCCAGCACTTTGGGAGGCTTGAGGTCAGGAGTTCGAGACTAGCCTGGCCAACATGGTGAAACCCTAACTCCCAAATATACAAAAAAGATTAGCCAGGCGTGGTGGCACGTGCCTGTAATCCCAGTCACTCAGGAGGCTGAGGCCGGAGAATCACTTGAACCCGGGAGGTGGACGTTGCAGTGAGCCGAGATCACACCATTGCACTCCAGCCTGGGCGACAGAGTGAGACTCCGTGTCAAAAAAAAAAAAATCCAGAGATAACAAGTGTTGGTGAGGGTGTGGAGAAAAAGGACCCCTTATGCACTGTTGGTGGAAATGTAAGTCAGTACAAGCATTATGGAAAGCAGAATGTAAACTCCTCAAAAAGGTGAAAAAATAGAGCTACCATATGATGCAGCAATCCCACTTCCAGATATATATCTGGAAACCAAACCAGTGTCTCGAAGAGATATCTGCACTCCTGTATTCATTGCAGCATTATTCACAATAGCTAATATATGAAAACAACCTAAGTGTCCACTGAAGGATAAATGGATAAAGCAATTGTGGTACACACACACACACACACACACACACACACACACACACAGAGACAATTAAATATTATCCTTTTAAATGCTTTGAAAAAGAAAGAGATACTGTCATTAGCAATAACAAGGATGAAAGCAGGAGAATCACTTGAACTCTGGAGGACATTGGTAAGTGAAATAAGCCAGCCATCAGAAAGAAAATACTGCATAATCTCACTAATCTATGGAATCTTTACAAAGTTAATACATAGAAACAGAGTAAAACAGTGGTTATCAGGGATGGGGAAGGAAAAGAAATGGGGAGAGGTAGGTCAAAAGGTACAAACTTGAAGTTATGTAGGGGGAGTAAGTCTCAAGATCTAATATACAACGTGAGGATTATAGTTAATAATATTGTGATATACTGAAAATTTGCTATGAGAATAGATTTTAGGTGTTCTCATCACAGAAAAAAAAGCGGAACCATGTGAGAAGATGGATATGTTAATTGGCTTGACTAGTAATAATTTCACTATGTGTATGTATGTCAAAACATCATATTGTAAACTTTAATGTGTACAATTTTTTTAAATTTTACTGAGTAAAAAAGAAAAAAATTATGACATAAAAAAGGAGTTGGAAAGTACTAGCGTTCTTAACTATTAGGGGCCTGTTTATGTAATGAAATCTGTGGACTCTTTTTCTCAGGAAACTACACGAATAAAAATTCCCAGGGGTTGATGAATTAGGTTCCACATTAAAAATTCCTAATTCAGCCTTCCCATTTTACAGATGAGAAAATTAAGTCTATAAAGATCCGCACAGGCCAGATATGGTGGCTCACACCTGTAATCCGAGCACTTTGGGAGGCTGAGGCAGGTGGGTCACCTGAGTTCAGGAGTTCAAGACCAGCCTGGCCAACATGGAGAAACCCTGTCTCTACTAAAAATACAAAAATTAGCCAGGCATGGTAGCGGGTGCTGTAATCCCAGCTATTTGGGAGGCTGAGGCAGGAGAATCATTTAAACACAGGAGGCAGAGGTTACAGTGAGCCAAGATCATGCCACTACACACCAGCCTGGGCAACAGAGCAAGACCGTATCTCAAGAAAAAAATCAGCACAATACATTCTCTAACTGTTCTTTCCATTTGTCCATCAGCTGTTATAAATGGAACAACTTTGGCTAAAGTAAAATAGGATAGTAACCCTAAAAACAATGAAGTCGAATTCATTTTTATAAACTCAGGATTGCTTCCCAAAGTGGAACCAGCAGAGATGAGACTAAACTGCAAACTTCCTAAATCCTTGTTCTGTGTTAAGAAAACACACTTGCCTCATTTAATATGTTAATCCACTTCATTTAAATTTCAAGGGATAATGCCAGGCATGGTGGTGCGCGCCTGTAATCCAATTTTCTCCATTCTAATATTTCAGGTTTTGTAATACCTTGCCCACAGTGGATCATGATTTTATACATTGTGTGATATAGTCCCCTCTTTACCTTTCTTAATTAAAGACTAGGGCTGGGCACAATGGCTCACACCTGTAATCCCAGCACTCTGGGAGGTGGAGGCAGACAGATCACTTGAGGTTAGGAGTTCAAGACTAGCCTGGCCAACCTGGTGAAAGCCCGTCTCTGCTAAAAATAAAAAACGGAGCTGGGCGTCGTGGCATATGCCTATAGTCCCAGCTACTCCGGAGGCTGAGGCAGGAGAATCACTTGAACCTGGGAGGTAGAGGTTGCAGTGAGCTGAGATCATGCCACTGCACTCCAGTCTGGGCAACATAGGGAGACTTTGTCAAAAAAAAACAAAAACAAAAAAAAAAAAAACTAGTAATCTTATCTTACAGTTTAAAGAATCCTAGAATTGGAATGTTAAAGGCCACCTGTCCAATATCGTACCCAATGCAGAATTGCCCTTTACAATTCCTTGCTTAATAGGTACTAAGCTAAATGCCTAATTGTGCCATTTCTAAGATCTGGCTTGTCCAGGCTCTTCCTACATACATCCAGGGATAAAGTACTCACTAATTCTTGAGGTTACTTGTCAATTGCTAGAAGGCTGTAATCATTAGCAGACTCAGCTGATACCTTCCTAATAGACTCTACTGGTATTAGATTTGTCCTCTGAAGAAACACAAATCTGAATCTAACCCCTGTGTCATATGACAGCAGCTAAATGAAAAGAGTTAGGATACCCTTGACAGGTCTACTCTCTTCCAGACCTATCAGTTCGTCCTCACATTGCATGGTATCCAGATACTTACTATAGATAGGAGTAAAGTTGCCTGTTTGATTTTTCAAAATGTGTGTCTAAAGTTATATAACACAGATATACAAAAAGTGAAAATTCTGCTTGAGAATTGCTATATTTTGAATTAATTTTTAAGTCATTGGAGCTAATTAAAAGAAAACTATAATTACCTTTGGGGTCAAGTTTAAAAGTAACCAGTCTTACAATACCCCAATTTGTATCACTTTCCCTGCAATATGTAATAGTAATGTCAATATGATTGAATAGGTAGAAAGTATTCTTTTTGTTGAATTCAGACTGCAAAAAAAAAAAAGAAATGTTAAAGTTTGAATTTTTCTTATAAACTAAAAAAATATAAAATCTGATAATAGAATAGAGACAAGATACACCACTTCAAAGAAAATGAAGCTCGCAGTGGCTCACACCTGTATTCCCAGCACTTTGGGAGGCTGAGGAGGGCAGATCACCTGAGATTGGGAGTTCAAGACCAGCCTGACAAACAAAGAGAAATCTTGTCTCTACTAAAAATACAAAAATTAACTGGGCATGGTGGTGCATGCTTGTAATCCCAGCTACTTGGGACGCTGAGGCAGGAGAATAGCTTGAACTCGGGAGGTGGAGGTTGCAGTGAGCCTAGATCATGCTATGACACTTCAGCCTGGGTAACAAGAGCAAAACTCTGTCAGAAAGAAAGAAAGACAGAGAGGGAGAGAGGGAGAGAGGAAAGAAGGAAGGAAGGAAGGAAGGGAGGGAGGGAGGGAGGGAGGGAGGGAGGGAGGGAAGAAAAGAAAGAAAGAAAGAAAAAGAAAAGAAATAAAGAAAGGAAAGAAAGAAAAGAAAGAAAGAGAAAGAAAGAAAAAAAAAGAAAGAAGGAAGGAAGGAAAGAAAGAAAGAGAAAGAAAGAAAATGAAGCTACAGCCAAGTGCAATGGCTCATGCCTGTAATCCCAACACTTTGGGAAACCGAGGCGGGTGGATCACCTGAGGTCGGGAGTTCAAGACCAGCCTGACCAACATGGAGAAATCCCATCTCTACTAAAAATACAAAATTAGTGGGGCCTGGTGACACATACCTGTAATCCCAGCTACTTGGGAGGCAGAGGCAGGAGAATCGCTTAAACCCAGGAGGCAGAGGTTGCAGTAAATGCAGATCATGCCATTGCACTCCAGCCTAGACAAGAGCAAAACTCCATCTCAAAAAAAAAAAAAAAAAGAGAGAGAGAGAGAGAGAAAGAAAATTTAGCTACAAATTAAGCACACTGAAAAGTAAATGTGTTTTTATAAGATTGAAACTGCAGCCGGGCATGGTGGCTCATGCCTGTATTTCCAGCACTTTGGGAGGCCGAGGCAAGTGGATCACAAGGTCAGGAGTTTGAGACCAGCCTAACCAACATGGTATAACCCAGTGTCTATTAAAAATACAAAAATTAGCCAGGTGTGTTGGCACATGCTTGTAAGCCCAGCTACTCAGGAGGCTGAGGCAGGAAAATCGCTTGAACCTGGGAGGGGAGGTTACGGTGAGCCGAGACTGCACCATTGCACAACAGCCTGAGCAACAGAGCAAGACTCTGTCTCAATAAAAAAGAAAGAAAGAAACTGCAGCCATGATCATCTGGCCTAAAATTAAGGTGTTAGTTGATTTTATAATCTTAATTGTTACAAGGAAATAATATTGCAAAATTGTAAAATTCATAAATACACATTTTCCTGGATTTTAACCACACAAAACTGTGAAGTAATATAAATTAATAAAATTGTATCAGTATATAAAGTTTAAGGGTATTAAGAATTTGGGCTTTATGGTAAAAATAAGGAAGCAATAAAAATAGAAGCAAATGTTTCAGAATGTTAGCCGTGGTATCTCTGGGTGGTGGATTATTGTCAGTAACGATTCTGCTATTTCTTCATACTCTTCTGTACTTTCCAATTTTTCCATAATGAAGATATATTTACATTTCTAATTGAAAGTATCAAAGACAAAAAGTGAATTTAACTCTCCCTACCAGGCAAGTGTTCATCAGTTCACTCCATAGTAGCCACGACTCTGAAGATAACTGTTCAAATTCCCTAGATCGGCTGGGCGCAGTGGCTTTCACCTGTAATCTCAGCACTTCGGGAGGCCAAGGCAGGTGGATCACTTGAGGTCAGGAGTTCGAGACCGGCCTGACCAACATAGAGAAACCCCGTCTTTACTAAAAAGACAAAATTAACTGGGTGTGGTGGCACATGCCTGTAATCCCAGCTACTCAGGAGGTTGAGGCAGGAGAATCGCTTGAACTCAGGAGGCAGAGGTTGTGGTGAGCCGGGATCATGCCATTACACTCCAGCTGGGCAACAAGAGCGAAACTCCATCAAAAAAAAACAAATTTCCTATGTCAATGCTTCGTAAACATTAAAGTTCATACAAATCGCTCAGGGGTCTTGCTAAAATGTAGATTGTGATTCATTATATCTGAGATGAGGTCTGAGATTCTGTATGCCAGGTGGTACCAATGCTGCTGATCTCAGAACAGACTTTAAGAACTATGGCTCCAGTTCAAAAGAAAGAACTCTTTGACTGCTCTTTTTTGGTGGGAGTGGTTAAAGAAGAGTGAACAACTATTTTTCCATGGGGATTTGAGGACAGTTTTGCAGTAAGAGTTGTTGCGGGTTGTATTGTGTCCCCTGAAGAGATGTTGAAGTTTTAATCTCCAGTGTCTATGAATGTGACCTTATTTGGAAATAGGGTATTTGCAGATACAATCATGTTAAGATGAGGCTGTTAGGGTTGGCCCCAATCCAATATGGTTGTTGCCTTTATAAGAAGAGAAAAAGATCATGTGAAAATAGAGACATAAGACCGGGCACGGTGGCTCATGCCTGTAATCCTAGCACTTTGGGAGTGGATCACTTGAGGTCAGGAGTTCAAGACCAGACTGGCCAACATGGCAAAACTCCATCTCTACTAAAAATACAAAAATTAGCCCAGCGTAAAAATACAAAAATTATAGGCACCTATAATCCCAGCTAGTCAGAAGGCTGAGGCAGGAGAATTGCTTGAACCCCGGAGGCGGAGGTTGCAGTGAGCAGTGATCACGCCACTTCACTCCAGCCTGGGCAAAAGAGTGAAACTCTCTAAAAAAAAGAAAAGAAAAGAAAAAAGTAAAAAGAAATGAAAATAGAGACATACAGTGCCCATATAACAAGAGAGGCAGAGACTGGAATGATGAAGCTGCAAGCTGAGGAACACTGAGGATTGCTGGCCATCACCAGAAGCTAGGAGAGAGGCATGGAGCAGTCTCCCTCAGAGCTCTCTGAAGGAATCAACCCTGCCCACACCTTGGTTTCAGACTTCTAGCCTCCAGAGCTGTGAAACGACAAACTCCCATTGTTTAAGCCACCAGTTTGTGGTATTTTGTTATGGTAGCCCTAGCAAACTAATTAATACAAGGGTTAAGAATATAAGCCTTGGCCTGGTACAGTGGCTTATGCCTGTAATCCCAACACTTTGGGAGGCTGAGGAGGGAGAATTTCTTAAGCCCAGGAGTCCAAGACCAGCCAGGGCAACAAAGCAAGACCCCATCTGTACAAAAAAAATTAAAAATTAGCCAGGTGTGCTGATACACATCTGTAGTGCCAGCCACTTGGGAGGCTGAGGTCAAAGGATTGCTTGAGCCACGAGGTAGAGGCTGTAGCGAGCTGTGATCGTGCCACACTGTACTCCAGCCTTGGGGACACAGCGAGACCCTGTCTCAGAAAAAAATAAAAAATTTAAATATGTGTGTATATATATGCTTTGCAATCAGACAGCTATTTACTAGCTATATGACCACAGACACATTATTTAAGCCTCAGTTTCTTCATTTTAAAAAGGGGGACAATAATAGAATTACTGACAGGATTGCCGAGACAATTAGAATAATGCATGTAAAAGTACTTAGTAGAATTCTTGGTATGGAAAACCTTCAATAAATGTTAACTAATATGTCATCTAGGCCTTCAATCCTGAAAATGAGTACAGCTGAGTGCAGTGGCTCACGCCTGTAATCCCAGCACTTTGGGAGGCCAAGGCGGTCAGATCACGAGGTCAAGAAATCGAGACCATCCTGGCCAACATGGTGAAACCCCGTCTCTACTAAAAACATAAAAATTACCTGAATGTGGTGACATGTGCCTATAGTCCCAGTAACTTGGGAGGCTGAGGCTGAAGAACTGCTTGAACCCAGGAGTCAGAAGTTGCAGTGAGTCAAGATCACGCCACTGCACTCCAGCCTGGGCAAAAAAAGGAGACTCTGTCTCAAAAAAAAAAAAAAAAAAGAAAAGAAAAGAAAAGAAAATTGAGGCAGGGCGCGGTGGCTCAAGCCTGTAATTCCAACACTTTGGGAGGCCAAGGCAGGCGGATCACAAGGTCAAGAGATTGAGACCATCCTGACCAACATGGTGAAACCCCCCCATCTCTACTAAAAATATGAAAAATTAGCTGGGCATGGTGGCACGCGCCTGTAGTCCCAGCTACTTGGGAGGCTGAGGCTGGAGAATTGCTTGAACCTAGGAGTCAGAGGTTGCAGTGAGAAGAGATCGAGAGCAAGACTATGTCAAAAAGAATAAGAAAGAAAAGAAAGAAAGAAAAGAAAAAAATGAATGAGAGAGAGAGAGAGAGAAAGAAAGAAAGAGAGAGAGAAAGGGAGAGAGAGAGGAAAGAAAATGAGTACAAACAAGCTTTGTCAATTACTACATTGAATAATCTACAATATATAGAACTCTGAGATTAAGAATTATGGCATTACAAATCTCAGAATTGAGGATGGTGGCCCTGAAGGAGTTTTAGAGATCATTTAGTACAGTAATGATAAAGGAGAGGGGAAGAGTGATCATGTGGGAATGTGTCCAAATCAGCTTCAGGTGGAAAGTAAATAGTGCTCAATGAAGCACTGTGTGTAACTGCTAAAAATAAGAAACAACCAAAAATCTCTTTCAATCCAGTTAAATAAATTATAGTATAACCATATAGAGAAATAAAATACAGCTAGTAGATTTACATACACTAGTATGAAAGTATATGCATACTAATAGAGAGAAAAAGCACAGCATAGTGGTTAGGGATGTGGATCCATAGTCAAACCACCTATGTTTGGCCAGACATGTGGCTCACACCTGTAATCGCAGCACTTTGGGAGGCCGAGGGGGGCAGATCACATGAGGTCAGGAGTTTGAGACCAGCCTGGCCAACATGGCAAAACCCTGTCTCCACTAAAAATACAAAAATTAGTCGGACGTGGTGACGTGCGCCTATAATCCCAGCTACTCCGAAGACTGAGGCAAGAGAATCGTTTGAACCTAGGAAGTGGAGGTTGTAGTGGGCTGAGATCTCGACACTGCACTCTAGCCTGGGTGACAGAGCAAGACTCCGTCTCAATTTTTACAAAAAAGGCTGGGTGCGGTGGCTCACGCCTGTAATCCCAGCACTTTGGGAGGCCAAGGTGGGTGGATCACAAGGTCAGGAGTTGGAGACCAGACTGGCCAATATGGTGAAACCCCATCTCTACTAAAAATAAAAAAAATTAGACGGGAGTAGTGGCACATGCCTGTAATCCCAGCTGCTTGGGAGGCTGAGGCAGGAGAACTGCTTGAACCCGGGAGGTGGAGGTTTCAGTGAGCCGAGATGGTGCCACTGCACTCCAGCCTGGGTGACAGAGTGAGACTCAATCTCAAAAATAAATAAATAAATAAATAAATTTTGAAAACTACCTATATTCAAAGCTCAGGTATGTTCTGTACTAGCTTGTGTGATCTTTGTCATGTTGTAACCTCTCAGTGTCTCAGTTTCTGTACCTGTGTAATGTAAAGGTAACAGTACCCATAGGATGTTGTGAGGATTAAATCAACTCCGGAAAAGTATAACTACTGCTTGGCATAAACTAAGTACTCGATGTAATAGGTAAAGGTCCTTCAGTGTCTGGATCCCACCTGTCTCTCCAGACTCATCAAATGTGACAGCCTCTACTTCTAACCTGCTAAATTACTAAACAGAATTCTGTACTTTGTGTTCTCACAGCACTCAGCTCATATCTCTATTGTCACTTTCATCAAATTGTAGTTGGTATAATCACACGTTTATATCCCCTAGTAAATTGTGTTTCCAAGTACATCACAAAATTAAGAACTCTGTCTAGGTCATTCATTCATTTACTCACTCTTTTACTCATTCAACAATTTTTTTTTTTTTTTTGAGGCAGAGTTTCACTCTTGTTGCCCAGGCTGGAGTGCAATAGCATGATGTCAGCTCACTATACACCCCGCCTGCCAGGTTCAAGCAATTCTCCTGCCTCAGACTCCCGAGTAGCTGGGATTACAGGCACACACCACCACGCCCGGCTAATTTTAGAGATGGGGTTTCACTGTGTTGGCCAGGCTGGTCTCGAACTCCTGACCTCAAGTGATCCATCTGCCTCAGCCTCCTAAAGTGCTAGAATTACAGGAGTGAGCCACTGTTCCCAGCCTAATCAAAGCTTTTCAAGGCCAGTTTTCTTCCTCCACCCCCTCCCATCCACACCCTTGTTTGTTTAGCATCAGGGCAGTCTTCCTAAGTTCATTGGAGGCATGAAGCAGGTTTACTTCTGGCTCACCTTTACCTTGAGGGTGTGGCCTTTTGGGAGGAGTGGGTGGTCTCAGCTTCATCTACAGAGGATCTCATAATAGCCTTTTCATCTGGGAGGGTGCTGGGCCCTGAGTTCTTTCCTCTTCATCCCATGAGGCCACCAAAACCGAGTTCCAAGTTTGTCCTGATCAGCAAGCGTCCTCAGGGCAATGGCAGCATCAGTGCTCCCTACCCAGCTTACCCCACTGGTCTGCTTTCCTTTATAAATTTACATGGTAGTTCCTTATTTTCTTGTCAGCTGATGTTGCTTTTAGGAGATATGTATTTTATTTTATTTTATTTTATTTTATTAAGCACTTGTTGTTTTCAACAGATTTGGCCCAAATAAGATTGAAATTAGAGTCTACAGCCATACCACCCTGAACGCGCCCAATCTCATCTGATCTTGGAAGCTAAGCAGGGTCAGGCCTGGTTAGTACTTGGATGGGAGACTGCCTGGGAATACCGGGTGCTGTAGGCTTTAAAAAAAAAAAAAAAAGAAGAAGATTGAAATTGGAAATCTAGTTAAAAGTTTTAAAGCACACACCTACTATAGGAGGAAGGAAATTAACATTAATTTACTTTCTTTTTTTTTTTTTTTTTGAGACAGAGTTTCTCTCTTGTTGCCCAGGCTGAAGTACAATGGCATGATCTTGGCTCACTGCAACCTCCACCTCCCAGGTTCAAGCGATTCTCCTGCCTCTGCCTCCCGAGTATCTAGGATTACAGGCATGCGCCACCACATCTGACTAATTTTTGTATTTTTAGTAGAGACGGAGTTTCTCCATGTTGGTCAGGCTGGTCTCGAACTCCCAACCTCAGGTGATCCGCCCACCTTGGCCTCCCAAAGTGCTGAGATTACAGGCGTGAGCCACTGCGCCTGGCCTATTTACTTTCTTATTCTGTATCAGGAGCTGTGTTGGGTCTTCTCATATCATACAGCCTAAAAAAGGAAGGTCGAGAAAGATTAATGTCAATTAATGCCACAATCAATCTTTCAGATTGCATGTGGCAAAATTTCAATTCCACCCCAATGTTTTGTTTGTTTTTGTTTGATATAGGATCTCATTCTGTCACCCAGGCTGGAGTGCAGTGGTGCAATCATGGCTCACTGCAGCCTTGACCTCCTGGGCTCAGGTGATCCTCCCACCTCAGCCTCCTGAGTAGCTAGGACCACAGACATGCACCACCACACCCAGCTAAGTTTTGTATTTTTTTGTAGAGACAGAGTTTTGCCACGATACCCAGACTGGTCTCGAACTCCTGGGCCTTGGCGTCCCAAAGTGCTGGGATTATAGGTATGAGCCACCAATCCTGCCCCAGCTCAATGTTCTTCTATCCAGATTTTGTTTGCTTTCTTTTTCTTTCTTTTATTTCTTTTTTCAAGACAGGGTCTCAGTCTGTCACTGAGGCTGGAGTGCAGTGGTGGGATTTGGCTCACTGCAACCTCCACCTCCTGAGTTTAAGTGATCCTCCCATCTCAGCCTCCTGGGACTACAGGCATGCACCACCACACCCGGCTGTTTGCTTTCTACTATAGCAAACTATGTCTTGCATTTTTTTGAGTACCTACAGGGTCTCAGCTTTAAGGATACAGTCAAGAAGTGTAGGCTGGGCACGGTGGCTCAAACCTGTAATCCCAGCACTTTGGGAGGCCGAGGCGGGTGGATCACCTGAGGTTGGGAGTTCGAGACCAGCCTGACCAACATGGAGAAACTCCGTCTCTACTGAAAATACAAAAATTAGTCAGATGTGGTGGCGCATGCCTGTAATCCTAGATACTCGGGAGGCAGAGGCAGGAGAATCGCTTGAACCTGGGAGGTGGAGGTTGCAGTGAGCCAAGATTGAGACACTGCATTCCAGCCTGGACAACAATTGCGAAACTCCATCTCAAAAAAAAAAAAAAGAAGACGTCACAGAGCAAAACACAATAAAATGTCATACACAGGCCGGGTGCAGTAACTCATACCTGTAATCCCAGTACTTTGGGAGGCCAAGGCAGGCAGATCACCTGAGGTCAGGTGTTCAAGACCAGCCTGGCCATTATGGTGAAACTCCGTTTCCACTAAAAATGCAAAAATTAGCCAGGTGCGATGGCACATGCCTGCAATTCCAGCTACTCGGGAGGCTGAGGCAGGAAAATTGTTTGAACCCACGAGGCAAAGGTTGCAGTGAGCGGAGATCAGGCCATTGCACTCCAGCCTGGGTGATAGAGCAAGACTCTGTCTCAAAAAAAAAATATGTTGTATGCAAGAGACATATGTAAAACAAAGAGATTCTGAAAAGTTAAGAACAGAAGGATAAGCAAAGTTATACCAAGCAAATGCATACAAAAAGAAAGCAAGGCTGGGCACGGTGGCTCACGCCTCTAATCCCAGCACTTTGGGAGGCCAAAGCAGCTGGATCACCTGAGGTCGGGAGTTCGAGACCAGCCTGACCAACATGGAGAAACTCCATCTCTACTAAAAATACAAAATTAGCCGGGCACAGTGGTGTATGTCTGTAATCCCAGCTACTCAGGAGGCGAAGGCAGGAGAATCACTTGAACCCGGGAGGCGGAGGTTGTCGTGAGCCAAAATTGCGACATTGCACTCCAGCTTGGGCAACAAGAGCAAAACTCTGTCTTAAAACATAAGAAAAAAAAGAAAGCAAGGTGGCTTAATTCAGTCATTCCACAATGCACGCATATATCAAAACGGCATGTTGTACACCATAAATATAAACAATTTTTGTCAATTTTAAAATTAAAATTAAAAATAAAGCAGGCCGGGCACAGTAGCTCATGCCTGTAATCCCAGCACTTTGGGAAGCCAAGGAGGGTGGATCACTTGAGGTCAGGAGTTTGAGACCAGCCTGGCCAACATTATGAAACCCCATCTCTACTAAAAATACAAAAATTAGCCAGGCATGGTGGCAGGTGCCTGTGGTCCCAGCTACTCTGGAGGCTGAGGCAGGAGAATCACTTGAACCCAGGAGGCAGAGGTTGCAGTGAGCTGAGATCATGCCAATGCACTCCAGCCTGTGTGACAAGAGCAAAACTCCATCTCAAAAAATAAATAAATATAAAACAAAAATATGTTTTTAAAAGAAAATAAAGAGGTTGGGCTTCCTCTTTGGCCCAAGACATGGTAGAATAACAAAGACTAGATTTACACCCCCCCACTTACACAACTTAAAAAATGAATAAAATATGTAAAGCAACAGTTTCCAGACATTGGACAACAAGAAATGGAAGAGTGATCACCTAGGGAAGGGGAACAAATAAGATAAGCCCTACTGTTGCCTCCAGCTTACTTACTAGATAAAATTTCCAGGCTGTGACACAGGGAAAAGCTATCCAAGCAGAGCCCTACGATCTCCTAGGGTTAAGAAAACAAAGTTCAACGTCCAGGGAAGCCAAAAGTGCTAGGATTTGTGGGGCAGAATACTAGAGAGAAGAGAGCTGCACACAGATAAATTTCTAGAAATATGTAGCGTTTTCCATTATCTGATCAGTACATGCGTGTAAGGTGTGTCTGTTATTGATATATTGCCTCTCATCTCCAAATTCATGTGTTTTGCCCTCCATGAAAAGAATTCAGGACCTTTGAATAGTTTGCCTTTGCAAACTGGCATTATAGAAGCTTGGTCAGTAGAGGGCGCTGGAGAGACATTGCAAGGGTAAGCGTTTTATTTCCTGGTTGGTGTGCAGCTCATTCCACAGGCTTCTGTTTTCCTTCAGCATGCTGCAGCCCCTAATGAATACATGGACCCAGGTATCACCACCAAAAAGAGAGACAAAAAAACATCACGTGCCTCCTGATGAAAGAACACAACTGCCACCTCACTTTCTCAAAGAAATCAAACCTGAATCTGATCAAGCCACTGGATCCAGCTACCAATTTGCAGGAAATAGAGGACAGAGGAACACGTACAATGGATTGGATTGAATGATACAGGGATGGACAGATAGATAGATATGTGATAAATCAAATACAGCAAAATGGTAACTGTAGAATATAGATGTTGGGTAGATGAGTGTCCACTATATAATTCTTTCAAGTTTTTTTTTTTTTTGAGACAGGAGGCTGAGGTGGGAGGATCACTTGAGCCCAGGAGGCTGAGGCTGCAGTGAGCCGTGATAGCACAACTGCCCCTCAGCCTCCTGAGTAGCTGGGACTACAGGTGCATGCTACAATACCCAGCTAACTTTTAAAAACTTTTTGGAGAGATGGGGTCTTGCAATATTGCCCAGGCTGGTCTCCAACTTCTGGGAACAAATGATCTTCCCACCTTGGCCTCCCAAAGTGCTGGGATTACAGGCGTGAGCCACTGTGCCCAACCCACCCAAGTTTTCTGTGTGTTTGAAAATGCTCATAATAAAATTTGACAAAAGATATGTTAAAACAGTCACATCTAAACTATAATGTGGCTAAGCACGGTGGCTCACATTTGTAATCCCAGCACTTTGGGAGGCCAAGGCAGGCGGATCACCTGAGGTCAGGAGTTCAAGAACAGCCTGGCCAACCTGGTAAAACTCCATCTCTACTGAAAATACAAAAATAAGCGAGGTGTGGTGGTACACACCTATAATCCCAGCTACTTGGGAGTCTGAGGCAGGAGAATCGCTTGAACCCAGGAAGTAGAGGTTGCAGTAAGCCCAGATCATGCCACTGCACTCCAGCCTGGGCAACAGATCAAAACACCAGCACAAAAATAAAAATAAAAATAAAACATAAGCCAGGCACAGTGGCCTGTAGCTCATGTCTGGAATCCCAGCACTTTGGGAGGCCGAAGCGGGTGAATCACCTGAGGTGGGGAGTTCAAAACTAGCATGGCCAACATGGCGAAACCCCGTCTCTACTAAAAATACAAAAATTAGCCAGGCATGGTGGTGGGTACCTATAATCCCAGCTACTTAGGAGGCTGAGGCAGGAGAATCGCTTGAACCCGGGAGACAAAGGTTTCGGTGAGCTGAGATCGCGCCATTGCACTCCAGCCTAGGCAACAAGAGCAAAGCTCTGCCTCAAAAAAGAAAAAATTTTTTTAATAAAATAAAATACAGTGTCTAGGGAAGTATACTAGGGTGGTGAAACTACAAAAGAAACTCAAGAAAGTGATTAGTATAAAAGTTAGGATAGCGGTTACTTTGAGAGAAAGCAGCATGTTGTAAATGTGCAGGGACACGTGGGAACCTTCTGAAGTAGCTGGCCAAATTCTATTCTTGGCCTGGTTGGGGTTTACAAAGGTGTCCCCCTTACAATTATTCATCAACTGCTATTTATGTTCTGTATGGCTTTCTGTCTGCCTTTTACAACGAAAGGGTTGTTTTTTTAAAGTTCATATCATTTGACACAGCAATCACTTCAGGATAAGTACTAATTACTAATTACCCTAAAGTAATGATCAATCGTTTAAGCCCAGGAGTTGGAGACCCGCCTGAGCAACATTGCAAGACCCCATCTCTACAAAGTCCATATCCTTTGACCCAGCAAATAATTAGTAATTATCCTAAAGTAATAATTAAGACTACATAGATGGCTGTGCATCAATAGCTGTCATTTATTGAGTGCCTACTATGTATAAAACACTGCTCTAGCACTTTGCAAGTATTATCCTATTTTTCCTTCTAACAACCCTGTGTATTATAGTATACACTACTCTTATTTCCATTTTACAGATGAGACTAAAGGAGTGAAAGAATGTTGACCACAGCATTATTAATAAAAGTATGGGTCAGGCACGGTGGCTCATGCCTATAATCTCAGCACTTAGTGAGGCCAAGGCAGGAGGATCACCTGAGGTCAGAAGTTCGAGACCAGCCTGGCCAACATGGCAAAACCCCGTCTCTACTAAAAATACAAAAATTAGCCGTGTGTGGTGGCACACGCCTGTAATCCCAGCTACTCAGGAGGCTGAGGCAGGAGAATCGCTTGAACCCAGGAGGCAGAGGTTGCAAGTGAGCCAAGATCACACTACTGCACCCCAGCCTGGGTGACAGAACAAAGCTCTGTCTCCAAAAAAATACATAAATAAGAAGTTTGGATAGATATAAAGATATTGTATGTGTATTATTATATATTATATACATATATGAAGATGGAAAGAAGTCCATCATAAACTTCTCAGTGAAAACATAAAAGTCAGATCACAGAAATATATGTATAATATCTCACTTACATTAAAAAGTTATATACAGTTTACATAAAAAGAATCTATTAAAATTGGAGAGGACTGCAAGGAGACTCTTATTTGGCACTCTTTATATCCCTGTTTTGTAGGAGATTTTCACAAGCTTATACTACTTTTGTAATTATAAAAACCATAATATGTTTTATAGTAAGGAAGTGCGAGGAGGACTTAAAGATACAGAGACCAACCTAGCATGGTAGGTCATAATAGAACAAAAGTAGGTGCCACGGCCATGGGCTTAAAACATCCCCATCTTAGCATCTCAAATCCCCAGAAACACTTTCATCTCCTCAGCCAATAGATATGAGGAGTAACTTTTCCGAAAAGTGACAGGAATGAACGCAAAGTTTTGCACTGATCATCTCTTGAGGATGAAGCAATTTATGTTGGCATGAATTCTGAAAAAACTACCTCTAATACTGTGCTAAAACAAGAATGCAGAAATAGCAAATCAAAGTAAATGTGCAAAATGAAATTGTATTGCCACAATTCCATAAGCTAAAGTGGTACATGATCAATATAGAAAAACAAGCAGAAGGCTGGGTGCAGTGGCTCACGCCTGTAATCCCAGCACTTTGGGAGGCCAAGGCAGGCATATGACTCAAGGTCAGGAGTTAAAGACCAGCCTGGCCAACATGGTGAAACCACGTCTCTACTAAAAGATAAAAAAACTACCGAGGCTAGGTGGTTGGAGCCTGTAATCCCAGCTACTCGGGAGCCTGAGGCAGAATTGCCTGAACCCTGAAGGCGGAGGCTGCAGTGAGCCAAGATCGCACCACTGCACTCTAGCCTGGGCAACAGAGATTCCCTCTCAAAACAAAAAACAAAAACAGAGGAAAACAAGCAGAGGTTTCACTTAACAATAGTTATTGTTCTACACACACTATCTTACTAACACAACCTAATCAGCTGAGGTTCACAGTGGACCCTACGCCAGCTAAGCGTTACCAAGAGCTCTCTCATCTAAACGCACTCACAGGATGTGCATATTGGCCAGCCTTTGCAGGTTCATCTGGAGAATGAATTCCTAGCAGTGGAATTACCAGGTCAAATAATATGTATCTTTTTATATATATATACACACATATATTGTTGTTGTGTGTTATTTCACAAGTTTTGCTATTACTATGCATTATCACACATCTATTCTATTTTACTAGCTACAGCCAAATGTCCTCCAGCAAGACTTGATCAATTTGCTGTAACAGTGTGTGTTTCCCTACATCTTAGCCAGCACTAGCCGTCATCTACATGCTTGTAGATCCGATAGACGAACAATACTGCTTTTCAGTGTTGTCTTAATTTGCATCTCTTTAATTATGGCTACAGTCAAGTATAGGTTCATGTTCTTTGTTCCTTTGCATTTATTTTTCTGTAAAGCAGACTGTAGCCTTTGCCCATTTTTCTTTTGGTCTGTTTGCCTTTTTCTGATTGATTTGCATATGGGCTCTGGGTGAAAGAAATCAATCCTTCATCACCCCCAAATCACAAATCATTTTTCTTGGTGTATCAGTTGCATTTTGACTTTGCTATTTAATTTGCCATATAGAAGGATTTTAGTTTTGCTTTTATTTTTACATAGTCAGATTCATCAGTCATTTCCTTTATAGTTTCTGGAGCTTGTATGGTACCTTGTGTCCTCATTCCATATTTTCTTCTATCTTCTTAATGTTTAGAGTTTTAATTCCCTCCCTGACCTGTACAATGAAGACTTTTTGGTAAAAATAAAAAAAAAAATGTTTTCATTCCCTTGTAGTTCATTTGGATGTAAGGACTGGAGTACAGACTCAGATCATTTTATTTCTGTTCTGAAACAGTTATCTCTCTCCATCATTTATCGAACTGTCTTTGCTAATTTGACACACTACCTGTGGCCAGGTGTGGTGGCTCACACCTGTAATCTTAGCACTTTGGGAGGCTGAGGGGGGTGGATCACCTGAGATCAGGAGACCAGTGTGGCCAACGTGGTGAAACCCTGTCTCTACTAAAAATACAAAAACTAGTGAGGCGTGGTGGCGTGCGCCTGTAATCCCAGCTACTCAGGAGGCAGAGGCAGGAGCATCACTTGAACCTGAGGGGCGGAGGTTGCAGTAAGCCAAGATCACACCACCTCACTCCACTCTGGGTGAAAGAGCGAAACTCCATTTCAAAAAAAAAGGAAAACAAAAACCACCTTTATGATAAACTGAAATTCCCATAAATAATTTCTATAAATATTTATGTCTCTTTCTGGACTCTATTCTAGTCCATTGTTCTCTGCTACTATCTATCTAATAGTTCTTCAAATAAATTATCAAAACTTGACTTTTAATGTGTCAGACCAAAAAAGGAGTTTTTTACCTTTTTTTTTTTTGAGACAGAGTCTCACTCAATCACCCAGGCTGGAGTGCAGTGGCGCCATCTTGGCTCACTGGAACTTCTGTCTTCAGAGTTCAAGCAATTCCCCTGCCTCAGTTTCCCAAGTAGCTGGAATTACAGGTGCAAGCCACCATGCCTGGCTAATTTTTGTGTTTTTAGTAGTGACAGGATTTCACCATGTTGGACAGGCTGATCTCGAACTTCTGACCTCAGGTGATCCACCTGCCTTGGCCTCCCATTACAGGCATGAGCCACTGTGCCCAGCTGTTTTTGACTTTTAAAATGATTAGTTTTAATGAAAAGTATCTTAGGTTTTGTTTTGTTTGAGATGGAGTGCCAAGGCTGGAGTGCAATTGCACAGTCTCGGCTCACTGCAATCTTTCCCTCCCGGATTCAAGCGATTCTCCTGCCTCAGCCTCCCGAGTAGCTAGGATTACAGACACCTGCCACCACACTTGGCTAATTTTTGTATTTCTAGTAGAGACGAGGTTTCACCATGCTGGCCAGGCTGGTCTCGAACTCCAGACCTTAGCTAATCTGCCTGCCTCGGCTTCCCAAAGTGCTGAGATTACAGGCATGAGCCACTGCGCCCGGCAAGTATCTTGGGTTTTGATGACAGTTACATCAAGGTAGCAATGGTTGCACAACAATGCGAATGTGCTTAATGAATTTTAAGGCAGAATAACCTTTTTTGTTAGTCAATCATGATTGCCACTTTGATTCTAAGCATCTAACTCAGAAGTTCTCAAACATTTTGGTCTCTGGAAACCTTATTACCCTTAAAAAATTAAGAACCCTGGCCGGGCGCAGTGGCTCACGCCTGTAATCTCTGCACTTTGGGAGGCCAAAGCAGGTGGGTCACAAGGTCAGGAGTTCAAGACCAGCCTGGCCAAGATGGTGAAACCAGTCTCTACTAAAAATACAAAAAGTTAGCCAGGCGCGGTGGTGGGCACCTGTAATTCCAGCTACTCAGGAGGCTGAGGCAGAGAGAGAATTGCTTGAATCAGGGAGGCAGAGGTTGCAGTGAGCCAAGATTGTGTCACTGCACTCCAGCCTGGGCGACAGAGTAAGACTCCGTCTCAAAAAAAAAAAAAAAAAAAGAACCCTGAAGAGCTTTTGTTTATGTGGGTTATATCTGCCTATATTTACTGTGTTAGAACTTTAAAATGAGACATTTTTAAAACACAAGAATACAGAAGCACACATTCCATTAGCCCTCAGAGTGATGACATCATTCTCACTTTATGTAGCCTCTGGAAAATTCCACCATACACTCATGAAAAAATGAGAGTGAAGAAGGCAAATAACAGCTTAGGGCTACTATGAAAACAATTAGGACTTTGCAGACTCCCTGAAGTTCCCAGAGGTCCCCAGAAGGCACTTTGAAACTATCTGGTATAATTTTTCCCACTTATTCCCACTGATATGATCAATGGCACTATGAACACTTTTTTTTTAGACAGATTCTCGCTCTGTCACACAGGCTGGCATGCAGTGGCACAATCAGCTCACTGCAACCTCCGCCTCCCAAATTCAAGCAATTATTCTGCTTCAGCCTCCCAAGTAGCTGGGATTATAGGCACCCGACACGACACACGGCTAATTTTTTTTGTATTTTTAGTAGAAATGGGGTTTCGCCATGTTGGCCAGGCTGATCTCGAACTCCTGATCTCAGGTGATCCAGCCGACTCAGCCTCCTAAAGTGCTGGGACTATAGGCATGAGCCACCACGCCCAGTCTATAAACAACTTTTCTGAAACTTGCCTGAAACTTTCATTTTGCAATGAAAAGGAGCTATGTGTCAGGGGGAAGAAAGGAGGACATCAATATCTATCTGAAATAAATATCTTTAGAATAAAAATAGGCTGGGAGCAGTGGTGCACACCTGTAATCCCAGCACTTTGGGAGGCTGAGGCAGGCAGATGCCTTGAGTCCAGGAGTTTGAGACCGCCCTGGGCAACATGGTGAAACCCCATCTCTACAAAAACTACAAAGATTAGCCAGGCATAGTGACACATACCTGTAGTCCCAGCTACTCAGGAGGCTGAGGCAGGAGGATCGTTTGAGCCCTGAAGGTCAAGGTTACAGTGAGCCATGATCTTGCCAGTACACTCAGCCTGGGTGACAGAGTGGGACTCTGTCTCAAATAAGAAGAAAGAAGGAAGAGGAGGAGGGGAAGGGGGAGGGGAAGGGGGAGGGGGAAGGGGAATTCACAAGAAAGAGTACCATTATTTATAAAAGAAATACCAAAAAGCAACTGCTGCCTTTATTTAAGCTTTTACTTAACCTTGGTAATTTTAGGTTGACAACCTACAAATGTTGATAAAGTTATTGCTGCTCCTGCCAACTGGGGCTTTTTCATCCTATTGGTCCCTTTCTTCTTCCCAGATTTGATCCTGAAAGATGTTGTAATTAAATGTTCCCTAAGAACCCGCTTTCATATATGGTCTCAAACACAGACCATATGAATGAACATTTCTCCTGTTCATTAACGCCTTTCTTCTTCCAGTTTACCTCTGCTTTCAAAGAACTATCAATTAAGCAGTTGTTTGTTGCTTCTCTTCCCATTTTCTTTATCTCACTGCTTCCCATTGTGAAGACTACATAGCACTGAAGATAGGCAAGATGATTTTAGGTAGTAGATGGAAAAATAATTTTACCTTTTATATATTTACTTGAAATTATATGAAGGCCAGACACAGTGGCTCATGCCTGTAATCCCAGCACTTTGGATCACGAGGTCAGGAGTTCGAGACCAGCCTGACCAACATGGTGAAACCCCATCCTTACAAAAATACAGAAATTAGCCAGGCATGCTGGTAGGTGCCTGTAATCCCAGCTATTCGGGAGGCTGAAGTGGGAGAATTGCCTGAACCCAGGAGGCGGAGGTTGCAGTGAGCCGAGATCGCTGCACTCCAGCCTGGGCGACAGAGAGAGACTCCGAGAAAGACAGAAGGAAGGAAGGAAGGGACGGAGGGAGGGAGGGAGGGAGGGAGGGAGGGAGGGAGGGAGGGAAAGGGGAGAGAGGAAGAGAGGAAGGAAGGAAGTAAGGAAGGAAGGAAGGAAGGAAGGAAGGAAGGAAAGAAGGAAGGAAGGAAAAGAAGGAAGGAAGAAAGGAGGGAGGGAAGGAAAGAAGGAGGGAAAGAGAAAGATAAAAAGAAAGAGAAAGAGAAGAAAGAAGGGAAAAAA
>CAUYLG010048911.1:0-10559 GCA_963573385.1 Cacajao melanocephalus
GGCATGTTTCTCCTTCTCAACCTTGGCCAGTGTCAGCTCAAGGTCATCAATGTCTTTCTTGAGTTCTGAACATTCATCCTCCAGTTTCCTCTTCTTGGCCGTCAGCTCAGCATTGATCTCTTCCTCATCCTCAGCTCTCTCTGTCACCTCCTTGATCTTGGCCTCGAGCTGGAATTTGGCTTTGATCAGCTGATCGCATCTTTCCTCAGCATCCAACAAATTTTCACTTTCCTTAAAAAAAAAGAATAATAATTTCCTTTAATGATATAAGGTTTGTGACATTCCAATGTTTTGTTATATATGAAGTTATTTATGAAGGATGTCAACTAAAAAGCAAAAATCCCCATCAAAATCTCAGTTTTTCTAAATAAATAATCAAATCTAGAAGAGTTAAAAAAAAAAGTAACGTTGCTAAACACATACAGCTTGTACTTGGAGCTGGAGGTCATTCTTCTCTTGGACCAGAGTCACCAGTTTTTCCTCCAGCTCCTTCCTTTTTGCCTCTGACTTGGCAAGTTCATCTTTGGTTTTCTGGAATTCTTCCTTCATGGTGGCCATCTCTTTCTCAGTCTCCGCACTCTTGAGGAGGGGCTTAATCTTGAAGAAGAGTTTCATCCAGGGCCAGTGCTTGACGTTCATGAACGAGCGAATGTTGTACTGGATGCAGAAGATGGACTCCCTAAAAACAAGACTTTGCTTATTTCTGAGACAGACCCCCCCGCCGCCTTCCCGAAAGAGCTCATGTTTGAACAAAGACCCTGCTGGACCTCCTCTGCACCATCTTCTGGAATTCCACACGCATAAGAAACCCTCTGCACACAGCTTGTGTCCGGGTGATCAGTTTGGCCAAGCGGTCATCCCTCATCTCTTCCAGGGTTCCCAGCAAGCCAGCCTTGAAGAACACCTGATGGGGCACAAGGGCGACACGAGTCAGTTTCCTGGAGAAGCTGTGTCGAGAGGACGAAAAGGCCAGCATCTGTCAGAACTGACGCATTACCTTGGTGTGTCCAAATTTGTACTGAGTGTGGTCAATATCGATGGATGCCAGAAGTTTTTCACAAGCTTTCTTGCTGTCAATGAATTGTCCCTCAGGGATCGCACTGGCATTCAACACTCGGTATCTGCATTATAGACACGGAAATCATCACAGACTGTTTGCAAACACACAAACCTTGGAGATCATGCAGTTCAGGCCTCTCTTCCCATAAGCAGAAGGCCGAGGTCCTGGGAGATGAAGACACCAGCTCAGAGTCACATTGCTAGACAGCAGTCTAGAATCTAGGTCTCTTGACTCTTAGGCCGGGCCGGAGCATTTCCTGTCATTTTGTACATCTGATAAATTCCAGAGAAAAACGTGCAAGAAACAAATATGTATACCTTGGCCAAATGACGGGTTGTTCAGTTTACATGGAGGTCCATAACTGTTCTTTTGAAATGGGTCTTTTCATACCAGTCTTTCTCCCTCTCAAATTCCAGTGTCCGTACTTCTCATTACCAAGCATATAGAACATTTTTAGTACACACCTTTGTTTAAAATCCCCATAGAGAATCCTGTTTGGGAATCCTTTCCTGCAGATGCGGATGCCCTCCAGGACGCCATTACAGCGCAGCTGGTGCAGGACAAGGCTGTGTTCCATCGCCCCTGGGAACAGAAGCAAGATATCAGCCTTACACAGAGTTTCTGAAAAACCGAGCACCGCCTAGAGAGCCAGCAGGTGTCTCACCTGGAGTTTTGGTTTCATTGGGAATTATACAACGTACAAAGTGAGGGTGAGTAGTTCTTAAGTTTGACATCAGCTTGTTCAGGTTTTCCTAAAAGAAAAAAAAAATGACATTTGCCAGTCTACTGGAGGTTTTTATGAAGACAGAGATCCATTATAATGAAAATAAGATCTGTGTTTAACATTTATCTTACGTTCTAAAGGATCATGAAATGATTTAGCTTTGTCTTTTAATGGTCCTATGGCTGGAGGTCGAGGCTGGTAACGGATACAATTGTCTTTTGTCTACCAGTGAGCCAGAGGCTCATCAAGTACAAAATGCTGTCTGAAATAAACTCAGGGTATGGATCCATCGGGAGTGTTAGGTCTATTGCTGGTGTCCTTTAGGAAAACTGGACAGTTTTTCCTGGAAACTCATCCCCTAGACCGGCCAACTCAGCTATCTTCGGTAAAAGATAATAGTGATATTCTCATCCCCCACTGGTTAGACCATATTTATTATCTTTTATTATCTGTCACTTCACCTCAGTAAGTGACACTAATCAGATCAAGACAACACCGCTACTCTAAGTCAAGTTTAGAATCTCAACACTGCTCGTTTTGATATGACTTAAACCAATGAAAAGCAAATAAACTTGTATTTTTCTTACCCTGAAAAGGGCGGAGACAGTTTGGAAGGAAGAACCCTTCTTCTTGGCAACTTTCTTCTTCCCACTGTCAGCTGAAAGCAGTAAAGGAGGACACGTGCTGTAGGTGAATCTAAAAGGTTTTTGATTACCGTGGGACAAATGGAGGGAGATCACATGAACACAAAGCACGCCTGTTACCATCCGCCGTGGCAAACGTGGCATAGAGGTGTGCCAGGAGCCTGTTGGAGGACTTCTGGTACAGCCCGACAACAGTCTCGTTCAGAGGGTCCTTGTTCTTCTCCAGCCAGCCTGAGACACTGTAGTCCACAGTGCCCGCATAGTGGATCAGTGAGAAGTGGGCCTCAGCCCTGCCTTTGACCACCTTGGGCTTCTGGAAGTTGTTGGACTTTCCAAGATGCTGGTCATACAGCTTGTTCTTGAAGGAGGTGTCTGTTGCCTTGGGGAACATGCACTCCTCTTCCAAGATGGAGAAGATGCCCATGGGCTAAAAAGCAGACCACAACACAAAATCATACTTCTATTTATTCTTTTCTCTGTCTATGGAATTAAAATGAGAAGCAGTGAATGATATAGTTGCCACCAAATATGGTTTCTGAAACGTAAAACCAACCTTCTCGATGAGCTCGATGCAGGCAGCCAGGTCCATCCCGAAGTCAATGAACGTCCACTCGATGCCTTCCTTCTTGTACTCCTCCTGCTCCAGCACGAACATGTGGTGGTTGAAAAACTGTTGCAGTTTCTCATTGGTGAAGTTGATGCACAGCTGCTCCAGGCTGTTGTACTAACAACAAAATATAATGTTTGTGTGAAAAGTTAGACTTCTTTCAGAAGTTTTGATTCTTTCAGAATCAAAGACCATCAGCGTTCCTCCTCATTGCCCAGGCTCTTGTCAAATGCATTAATACTCTCAGATAGAGTCACAGTCTTCAAGGCCTGCCTCAGGTCACACCTCCTCCTTGGAGTCTTCTGTAGACTTCCAGTTAGAAGGTGTTTCTTCCTCTCCTGAGTTCCGCGGGCTGGGCATCGCTTGTGTACTTTATTTTGTAGTTACTCTTCAATGTGCCATATAGACTTCTATTTCTTCTCTACTAGAGACTACTGGACTACAAGCTCATCTGTTTTTTTCGCCTGCATGTCTTGTACCTGGGAAACACTAAATATATACTTTGATGCGTGGCTATGCACGTCTAACACAGAACCAGTGGGATATTTATAGAAAATAGTGTGTGATTAACTTTTCAAATTCTCTGTCTCTCTTTTCTGGCAGTCCCTAAATTAGTAATTACATTTGATTTTTCTTTCTTTTATTCATTTGAAAATATCCTTTAACATTCCACTTGATAGACATCTTCCTCTTTATTTATTTGTTCATTTATTTTTTTAAAGACGAGGTCTCACCATGTTGGTCAGGCTGGTCTTGAACTCCCGACCTCAGGTGATCCGCCCGCCTTGGCCTCCAAAGTGCTTGGATTACAGGCGTGAGCCACCATGCCCAGCCGACATCTTCCTCTTTTTAAAAATAATACAAACCCAACAGGGTGCAGTGGCTCACACCCATTATCTCAGCACTTTGGGAGGCTGAGGTGGATGGATCACTTGAGGTCAGGAGTTCGAGACCAGCCTGCCCAACATGGAGAAACTCCATCTCTACTCAAAATACAAAAATTTGTCCGGCATGGTGGCATGCGCCTGTAATCCCAGCTACTCAGGAGGCTGAGGTGGGAGAATCACTTGAACTCAGGAGGCGGAGGTCGTAGTGAGCCAAGATTGCCCCACTGCACTCCAGCCCGGGTGCAAGGTGAAACTCTATCTCAAAACAAAAACAAAAACAAAAACAGAACTGATACAGACCCTTCCAAAAAGTAGTACTCTTCTATTTCATCCACTCTCCATCTAGTTTCCTATAGGAAAAAAGCCACCTTGCGATCTTCCCTTGAGGATCATGAAAACCAGTTTCCCTCATATGAAGCCATATGAAGATACGAATGGAAGTAACACAAACCTCAAAGATTTCAAAGCCTGCAATGTCCAAAACACCAATGAAGTGTTGTCTTGGCAGCTTCGTATCCAGTTGCTGGTTGATGCGGGTGACCATCCACAAGAACAGTTTTTCATAGACTGATTTTGAAAGAGCATTCACGGCATGATGAACCTATCCAGGGAAAGATCAGCTAATGGGTATGAAGGCAGTGGTCAGCAAGGCCCCGCACCCTTTCCTGGCCTCGAAGCAGTTACCTGATCCACAGTTTGACCTTTGGTAACATACTCATTCCCAACTTTCACTCTGGGAAAGCACAAAGCTTTCAGGAGGTCCGAGGAGTTCAGGCCCATCAGATAGGCTGTTTTGTCAGCCACTGGTGAGAAAACAAGGACAGCGCTCAGAAACGTGGAAGAGCTACTTGGAATATCATCCAGAGGTTTCAAAGCTTGGCTAAGTTCATCTCGGTATGCTGTGCGTTCCCTGTGGCTAAACCGCATATGCGTGGCCAAGGGAAGCTAAGTGACTCAGAGAATATGATGGACTTGATGAAAAGGCAGGGCTGGGCTTCAGAAAGCCCTGGTCATCCCTCACTGCATCTGAAATAAGACCACTTTAGTGATTCAGCAAAAGCAAGCATTAACAATAGCTATGGGTATCTGAGGCCCAGAAAGGGTCATTCACTTCTCTGGATGGAGGAAGGATTAATCGCTTTCAATTTCTTTCTTTTTTTTTTTTTTGGAGACAGTCTCACTGTGTTGCCCAGGCTGGAGTGCAGGGGCGTGATCTCAGCTCACTGCAACCTCTGCCTCCTGGGTTCAAGAAACTCTCATGCCGGCCATGCACGGTGGCTTACACCTGTAATCCCAGCACTTTGAGAGCCTGAGGCAGGCGAATCATTTGAGGTCAGGAGTTTGAGACCAGCCTGGCCAACATGGTAAAACCCTGTCTCTGCTAAAAATACAAAAAAGTTAGCCAGGCATAGTGGTGTGTGTCTGTAATCCCAGCTATTCGGGAGGCTGATGAGGACACTTGAACCCGGGCGAAGGAGGTTGCAGTGAGCCAAGATCACGCCACTGCATTCTAGCCTGGGCAACAGAGCAAAACTCTGTCTGACTCTCATGCCTCAGCCTCCTGAGTAGCTCAGATTACAGGCATGTACTACCATGTCGAGCTAATTTTTTTTTTTTTAATAGAAATGGGGTTTCACCATGTTGGCCATGCTGGTCTCAAACTCCTAACCTCAGGTGATCTAGCTCCCTCAGCCTCCCAAAGTGCTGGGATTACAGGTGTGAACCACTGTGCCTGACTGGATTAACTGCTATCAAAAGCAGCACTGAGCGACCTCAGTGGATCTACCACCCGCTCTGGTTTGTGGCCTGCCACACTGATGTTGTACCTTCGGTGCCGTCCGGCTCTGCCTGCTCCTCTCGCTGCTTCTGCTTGAACTTCATGTTCCCATAGTGCATCACGGCTCCTGTCAGCTTGTAGAGCCCAGATTTCTCTTCCGGGGTGAAGCCCAGGATATCAATGGCGCTCTGGCATGGAAAGGACAGTGCATCAGTCAGTTGGCCCTGGTGATGGAGGAGGAACACCCACCCACCCCTTCTGTTGGTTCCACCTACATCCGTAGCCAGCAGCTCCTCTGCATCGTCTATGCTGGCCACCAGGATCTCCCCCTGGCTGATGAACGGGTAGTCGTAGGGGTTGGTTGTAATAAGCAGCAGCTCTGAAATGACAAGTAGTTCCAGGAGGTCATGCAAATGCAAAGAAAAAAACCCACCCAATGGACTTGAGCTCCTGCACCCTGGGCTGGAACTTTTACCACTGGAGCCCAAATTGAACTTAGAATTAAAAAACTTTTAGACAGGCCAGGCGCGGTGGCTCATGTCTGTAATCCCAGCACTTTGGGAAGCTGAGGCAGGCGGATCACGAGGTCGAGAGATCGAGACCATCCTGGCCAACATGGTGAAACCCCGTCTCTACTAAAAATACAAAGATTAGCCGACTGTGGTGGCATATGCCTGTAGTCCCAGCTACTTGGGAGGCTGAGGCAGCAGAATAGCTTGCACCCAGGAGGCGGAGGCTGCAGTGAACTGAGATTGCACCATTGCATTCCAGCCTGGGCGACAGAGCGAGATTCCATCAAAAAAAGAGAAAAAAGAAAAATATTTTAGACAGCTCTACAATACTCAGGCTGTCATGGAAAATACAGTCCAGGGCAGACTTTTCAGTCACCCACACAACGGAGCTGAAGGACCCTAGAGAGAACCTTTAAATTCCCTTGCCTTGCACGCTAATGGTGCATTATCATTGTCAGCTGGGAGAAGTTAATAAGGAAAACTGGCTGAATGTGGGTCAGGACAAGGGCCCACCCAGGTCGTTTGGTATAATCATAGTCTTTTTCTAAAATCTGTTGAAAGGCTGCAGCCTGTTTCCAAGCTGGAGACCAGAAGGCTGAGCAAACACAGTCAAAGAGCAAAGAAAGCAGTGTGCATGGAGACCTCTGTGAGGGGCTGACAAGGGCGGGCAGCGTGTAGTGCCTCCACGGGCTTGGCTGTTTGCTTTGGCATCGCATTCGGCCATGGGTTATTTCTGTGCCAGAACACAAGGGGGCGCCAAAAGACAGTTAGCTGTTCAGTTGCTCAGAAGGTTTTTATAAGCCAAAGCTTGTTACCCTCCATTTAATCAGGTTTTTCAAATTGGCATGTCACTACCAAGATAGTCACATCCCATTTCTAAAATAAACTTTTCCTGGCCAGGTGCAGTGGCTCACGCCAGTAATCCCAGTACTTTGGGAGGCCAAGCCAGGCAAATTGCTTGATCCCAGGAGTTCAAGACCAGCCTGGGCAACATGGTGAAACCTCATCCCTACAAAAAATACAAAAGGTAGCAGCTGGGTGTGGGGGCATGTGCCTTGTAGTCTCAGCCACTTAGGAGGCTAAGGCTGAAGGATTGCTTGAACCTGGCAAGGTCAAAGTTGCAAATGAGCTGTGATTGTGCTGCTGCACTCCAGCCTGGGCAACAGAGTGAAACCCTATCTCAAAATAAATAAAACTTTTTCTATTGACTGTGGAGTCACCATACGTAGATATAACTCTCCTCAGTCTAGTGACCAGAGTCAAACTGCCTAAAAGGCCATCCCCACTGGTGACTTCCTCACCTATGAGCTCAGGCTTCTTGTTAGAAAGAATCTGGTAGAAGATATGGTAGCTTCTTTCAGCCTTCAGCTGGAAAGTGACTCTTGATTTTTCCAGCAGATCTGGAACACAAATGCAGGACTCTCTTTCAAACTGTTCCCGGTCTCTCTGAGACCCCATCTAATCCCCATGGATCTACTTACAAGTTTCAATATCTGCCGAGGCCAGCTTCCCTGTGGTTCCAAAGTGGATCCGGATGAACTTGCCCTGTATGGGGCGGGATTCAGGAGGAGACCAGATTCTACCATGGCCCGATAGTACCCATTTGTCTCCTGGGCAATGTAAACAGGAGCCTGTTCCCCCTACAGTTTGAAATTAGATATGTCCTCCCTCTTTCTCTCTTCTTCTCTTTCCAGTTTAGTGTTTCTTCTATTTTTTAAATTTTTATTTATTTATTTATTTTTTGAGACAGTCTTGCTCTGTCACCAGGCTGGAGTGCAATGGCATGATCTCGGCTCACTGCAATCTCCACCTCTGGGGTTCAAGTGATTCTCCTGCCTCCACCTCCTGAGTAGCTGAGACTACAGGCACCCACCACCACGCCCAGCTAATTTTTGTATTTTTAGTAGAGACGGGGTTTCACCGCATTGGCCAGGATGGTCTCGATCTGTTGACCTCGTGATCCGCCTGCCTCGGCCTCCCAAAGTGCTGAGATTACAGGTGTGAACCACAACGCCCGGCCTATTTCCTTTTATTTATCCCTTTTATTCTATGCTCCTCCCCCATCTCAACGTTATCTAGTCAACAAAGCAACTAGAGTGATTGTTTCAACATGTAAATCGAATCCTATCACTCTCTGGCTTACAGAATCCCTCAGTAGCTTCCTGTTACACTTGGAATAGAATCCAAGCTTCTTCTCATGGCTCACAGCTCCCACATGACCAGGTCTCTTTCTCTCTCTTCCACCTCATCTCGGGGGACTGGCCGCCCTGCCTTCCTCCCCACAGCCACACGGACCCTCCGTAGGTACCCTGACTGCACCAGGCCCTTCCCCACATCAGGGAATGAACTTGTTCTTTCTTTATCCCCACCCCCCTACCCTTGCAGTTTCAAGCCAGGTGCCTTCTCATGCTGCGTTCTCAGTTCCCACGCCAGCTCCACAGGACCTTCCCTGCCCACCCTGCCTAAAGTGAGCCTGGCTCCCAGTTCCTCTCTCACACACACTGTTCGATGAACTTGGCCTGCATTTCTCTTTGTCTGAAATGGTCTTGAGTTGTTTCATTTCTCATCACCTGTCACTTCTGGTGACTCTTTGAAGACAGACCTCTTGCTATCTTGTGAGGCACAAAGCAAATCGCCTCATAACCAAACCCAGACTCACAAAACGGGAGGAGTTGTCATTCCTCACAGTCTTGGCGTTCCCGAAGGCCTCCAGCAGGGGGTTGGCACTGATGATTTGGTCTTCCAGTGTCCCCTAATGCAAGAAATTGAGGGAGGATGAGGAAACATTTTGTTTGCTTGTCCGTTTTTTGAGACAGAGTTTTGCTCTTGTTGCCCAGACTGGAGTGCAATAGTGCAATCTCAGCTCACCGCAACCTCTGCCTCCTGGGTTCAAGGGATTCTTCTGCCTCAGCCTCCTGAGTAGCTGGGATTACAGGCATGCACCACCACGCCCGGCTAATTTTGCATTTTTAGTAGAGATGGGGTGTCTCCATGTTGGTCAGGCTGGCCTTGAACTCCCGACCTCAGATGACCTGCCTGCCTCGGCCTCCCAATGTGCTGGGATTACAGGCCTGAGCCACCATGTCTGGCCTGAGGAAATTTTTTTTTTTTTTTGTAAGCCACAAAATGACAGTAAAAACTGCTCACCCACTCTGTGACTCTGGCTTGCCCTGATAAAGCCCCACCGTCCTTGACTTTCCAATCTGAGGACCAACCAAATCAGAAGTATGTCTTACTCAAAACACTTTTGCCATTTTGTTATATTGGGTGCTACAGTTGGGTCTCTTGACTGAACATTCCTTTAACACTTCGATCCCTCGATTCTCTGGTCAGTTGTCTGTATTCATTTCATACTGCTATAATACATTTGTTTCCAAAGGCCAAGATATGCTGTGATTTACTCACATTGGTATATGTGATTCTGCCATAAAAGAACACACTCTCTGCTGGGCACGGTGGCTCATGCCTGTAATCCCAGCAGTTTGAGAGTCTGAGGCGGACAGACCACCTGAGGCCAGGAGTTCGAGACCAACCTGGCCAACACGGTGAAACCCTGTCTCTACTAATAATACAAAAATTAGCCGGGTGTGGTGGCGTGCATCTGGTAATCTCAGCTACTCAGGAGGCCAAGGCAGGAGTATCGCTTGAACCCAGGAGGCAAAGGTTGCAGTGAGCCAAGATCACGCCATTGTACTCCAGCCTAGGCAACAAGAGTGAAACTTTATCTCAAAAATATAAATAAATAAAAAATAAAGTGTATATAAGGCTGTGCCTATGTTATATGCATATACTACATCATTTTATTTAAGAGACTTGAGCATCCTTGGATTTTGATAGCTGCTGGGGGTCCTGGAACCAATCCCCCTGCAGATACCAAAGGATGACTGTACTATGGAAAAATAGTTTAGATGGAATGTTATTTGAAAAAAGCAGGACATACAGTTAAAGTATGATTAGTGTATAAATAAATACAATCAGAAATGAAAGAGGGGCATTACTACCAGTCTTACAAAGAAGATTTCAATGGCATGATATTTCTTTTTATTTTTTTTTTTTGAAAGAAAGAAAAAGAGAAGAGAAAAAAGAAAGAGTGAAAGAAAGAAAAAAAAGAATGTAAGAGAGAAAGAAAGAGGAAGAGAAAGAGGGAGAGAGAACGGGATTCTTGTTCTATTGCCCAGGCTAGAATGCAGTCTAAAAATGGGTATTAAAAACTTCTTTTATGCCAATATTTGTGCTTAACAATGGAGACAGGAAGGAATAAGGGATGAAAATAACAAGCAGCCAACCAATATTTTATTTAAACCTGTGAAATGCTATGCAATTGCTGAGGAGTGATTTACTTCCAATT